>PVLD010008265.1:14402-85336 GCA_004027595.1 Dinomys branickii | reverse complement strand
CCACACCGCCCACCACCTCCCCTCAGCAGCCAGGGCTCCCTTAGAAACCCAGCTCCAGCAGCCTCTCGCCTCCCTCAAGGCACTCAAAACCCTCAGGGCCGGGGAACAGCAAGTGCTCAACCCACACTGATTGCCGAAGGAAGACAGCTCCAGTTCCCGGAGGCCCTAGACCCTCCACAGACTTCCTCTCCGTGCCCAGCCCCTGGCGTTTGGAGCAGCCCCTCACCCCTGAGAGGCACAGACCTAAGGCCCAGAGGAAGGGAACCCAGGGACCCCAGCCCCTCCTGTGCCCCCACAACTGCACAGAAACATCCACAGCAGTGGGCAGCAGGACAGAGAGAGGGATGTGTGATCTAGCACCCAGGAGTCAGCAGCCCCTGGAAAGAAGCTGGCTGACAGGACCCAGGACCACCACCACCACCACCCCGCATTGGTGGGGAGAAGCCCCCATCCTCCCACTTCAGGAGCAGGATGTGGAATCTTGACAGTTGCAATTATGTGTTTGAATATGACATCCAAGCCAGGTGTGATGGCTCATACCTGTAATCCCAGCACTCAGGAGGCTGAGGCAGAAGGATCTCTGTGAGTTCAAGGCCAGTCTAGACTACAGAGGGAGACCCTGTCTCAACAAAACAAAACAAGAGACAGAGAAAAAGAGAGAGATTGGAAATGATGTTTGACTACCAGGTCTCCTCTCCCCATGTTCCTCTCAGGCTTTGGATCCCTGCATTTCTGGGTCAGAATTCCTGAAGGTGCAGGAGACACGAGCAGTCATTGTGGGTGACAACAGCCACACTGCAGACTCTGTCGCTCCAGGCGGCCTTGAGAGGTGCAGAAGGAGGCATTCTCCAGGGGGCAGTGATGCCAGCCCCCCACCCACCCAGTGCTGAGGATGGGGGTGCTTCTAAGGGACATCACGGCTTTCATGGATCTGACCCTGCTGGGTGCCCCACACCTCCCTGGGAGCGGGGACTCCGTGGCCACCACTTCTGGAGATTCCGAGGATATGACTTGTGGTGGGTGCACAGCTAGAAGGGAGGAGCCCAGCGGGGACCCCAAAACCCATGTCCCAAACGCGGGGTCCCAGCAGAAGCCGCGTCACCAGCTCACAGGACTGGGTACCACCAGGCAGGGCCCTGAAGCAGCCCGGGAAGGCAGGCCCTGGCCCAGTGGGTACCGGGCACTCACGCTGGGCTTCGGGCTGGAGGGGCGCGCACAGCGGGCTCGGGAGCCGAGCGGCGGGGGAGGAAAGGAAGAGACGTGGGCTGAGCGGGGCAGGGTGGCGGGGGCAGGGAGGGACACGGGCGTCCTCGCAGACGCCACTAGCAGGCTGGAGACCCGAGGGCCGGGCAGGGAGCTGTGCTCCGCCGGCTGGGGGCGCCGGGCCCGGCCACAGCCCTCCCCGGAGCGAGGCCGGGCAGAGCGGGGCGGGGCGGGCGGACCTGGCACCCCAGGTCTGCGCTGCCGCCCTCGCCACTCGAGCCCCTCCCGGCCCGGAGAGCGCGCTTCGGGGCCGGGCCCGTGCGGAGGGTGCCCCACAACGCCGCCGGCGAGGGCCGCCTCGGAGAAGCGGGCGGTCACCTCTGCCCTCCCGGCCCAGCCGGGTCCACCGCCCGCCGCACGGGCACAAAGGAGCCCCCGGGCGGTGCCCACGCGCCCCCAAGACGGCTGGGCAGAGCCGCCGGGCCGCGGAGCGCGCTCCCCGCCATCCTCGGCCGGGCGCAACTGCAGCCTCGTGGCGCCACCTGCGGTCCGCTGCGCAGCGTTTTGCAGCCGGGGGCCCGCAGCTAGGTGCGTCCCCTGTCCCCTCCCTTTCCCCTGCTTGTTCCAGCTGCCCGGATAGCAGGCCACTTCCCCGCCACGAGGAAGGACAGTTTTCACGCGCACAAAGGGGAAACTGAGTCCCATCCCACCCCCTGCCAGGAAGTGGGGCGCCCAGGGCCCCCTGGCCGGCCCGACCCTCGGCCATGTGGAACAGTGGGCAACCAAACCCGGCCAGCAGCCTCTGCCGCCTGCCGAGCCGCGTCACCCCCACTCCCCTGTAGCCCTCCTCGCCCCAGGCCCCCTCCGATGCCCCACCCTGTCCACTGTTGGCACCCATGCAGTCACCAGTTAACCTGCCCTGAACTCATAGGAAAATCACACCAGCAACAAAGACCTTGGGTTTGTTATTGTTGGTTTGGTTTGGTTTCATTTTGTTTTTAAAACAGGGTGCAGCCCAGGCTGGCCTTGAGTTCAGACAATCCTCCTGCTTCAACCTCCCACCAGGCTTAAAACAGAGACCCCCACACACACCAGCTTCACCCCCCACAACAGCCCCAGAAACCAGCCCAGGAGACCCCTGTGCTCTGCCTTCTAGACTGAGACTCCCCAGTATCCCCACACCTCCTACCTCTGTTCCCAGCAGGGACGTGGCACCCCTGGTGACAGCAGCAGAATCACAATCACAAGGTCACAGACCCAGCCCAGACCCTGCCCTCGGCGCTGCAAGCCTCCCACTTTAGAGACGGGCAAACCAAGTCCTTACTCAGGGTCACATGGTCCCAGGCTGTTGGGCCCTTCTGAGCTTCTGGGGTAGTACCCTCACCCTGGAGGGCCAGCAGCAGTTAAGCAGAGCTCCCTATCAGGACGTGAGAAGGGACAGTGACAAACCTGGAGATTGGGGAGCCTAGAGAAGTGGTGGGGGTTGGTTGGGTAAGGATTCCCAAGAAAGTGACATGGTGGGCTTTGGAGGTTGAGTAGGAGTTTGCCAGTAGACACATCCAGGCAGGCATATTTCAAGGGAAGGTGTGGGGTTTAAGGGAACTTGGCTAATTCAGCCTGTAACTCAGTTCCTAAGTTCAGTTACAGGCCCTGCTGTGTGACCTCGAGCTAGTGACTTAACAACCTTTCTGAGTCTGTTTCCTCATCTGTAAAGTGAGGGCAGCAGTGCTGTCCTCACGTGGGGCAGGTGCAGGTTAGCACAGGTGGGACGCCAAAGACTCCCCCAGGGGAGAGTAAAGACTGTGACTGTGAGAAGGTGTCTTTGAATGTCAACCTGCAGGCAATGGGGAGCCATAGAAGGTGTCAGAGCCAAGGAGTAATCCTCAGGTTTGGGTTTTGAAGGTGCTCGGCAGGTAGCAACCTGGGTCTCCTTGGGGAAGGGCACATGGCAGGGCCAGGAGCTCTGGCCCAGCCCTGTCCTAGCTACGTCTTCTCGGTGTCCATACCTCTCGACCTCCACTCTGCAGGGCTCTGATTCTGAGCCTGGGCCTGAGCACCGCACCCCCAGAGAGGCGAGGCTGCCTGCTTCCCTTCCCCGAGGGACACAGTGGCACCTCCGCAAGTGTGATTCCCATTTCTCTCTAAATGGAGGCTCCGGCCTGCACTACAGAACGGATTAAAGCACCCACGGAACATGAGGCTCCGTCCACGGATCATTTCCAGTCTGTGCAGGCAGGAAGCAATCTCGCAGGGCAAGGAGACCAGCCAGGAGGGAGCTGGCGGCGGCCAGAGCAGGAGCAGGGATCAGCGGAGTCCAGGCAGCCTCACCCCCGTGCCTCAGACCGCGGCCCTGGACCCCGCTGTCACACCTGAGGCCGGGGGTCCTGACCCGGGGCAGCCACCCCTGCCCCTGAGCTTCAGCCTGGAGATGCAGGAGCACGGAAGCCTGGTGGGGAAGGGGTGGTGACCCCAGCAGAGGACTCGGGGAGCTGGACTCTGAAGCCTGAGTGGGACGTCATCCAATTTTAGGGTCGTTCTCCCCAAACCGACATGACTCTGACTCTTGAGACGTCTCTGTGAGAACTATCGAAAGTCAGCTCCCCTCTTTGAGAAAGCTGTTCTAGCTTTCGGAAATCTGGCACAAGTAGGGTAGGAATTGTGCCCCTAACCTGACGCAGTGCACAGTTTGGACACCCGTGTGCTGCAGCTCTAGGAGAAACACTGCCGTCCCGCCAGTCTGGAGAGACCCAGAGGCAGGCAAGGGGCTCGGGCCAGCAGAAGGATGGACCCAGATGCTCCTGGGGGTGCGCCCAGCCCAGTCGTCCCTCCCGGCCACGGGGGCTGCGTGGTCACTGCTGTAGCCAGCAATGGTAAGTTGAAGCAGAAGGACAACGGTAACAAATGAATCCGCACACCTCTGCCCCCTGTCCTGTGCTCTGGCAGTGACCCCGAGATGGATGCTCACTGAGCTACATCCCCAGCCCTTTTAAATTTTTTTTATTTAAGAGACTAGGTCTTGCTAAATTGTCCAGGCTAGACTCAAATCTGCAATCCTCCTGCCTCAGCCTCTCCAAGGGCTGGGATCACAGATGTGCGCCACCACCCGGGCTGGTCATCACACTGCTTTTCTATTGTACTTTCTATTTTATGAGGGCAAGATTGCAGCACTAATGAGCACATTCGTGGCCAGAAGTGGGTCCTGTACATCCAAATGAATTAATTCCTTCGAATTCATCCCATTTTATGGATGAGAAGACGAAGGCTGGCGGCGTGGACATCACTTGCCCTGTGTGCCCTCTCCCATCCCCTGTTAGACACCAGGTGGGAGGATTAGTCCTACGCTCTCCTCTGGGGAAAGAACCCCTGACCCCAGCAGTCACCTGCTTACTGGAGTGGCTGTGAGCCCCAGGGTGCGGTCAACAGCAGAAGGCCTAGGACCCTTAGATGCCAGGCTCTGTGAAGAGCTGGGACGCCAGAGGCACGACTTCCAGAGTGACTGCTTGGGTGCAACAGAAAGGCGAGGCCTCCACCAAGGTGCCCACCTGGGAATGACAGGCAAGAGGTTTGGGCCCTGACCCAGGAGGGCGGGGCTCACCCCAGGGTGCAGCAGCCCACACGGCCCCCAGGGCTCCCAGCAGGCAGTGCATGAGCAGAGGGCAGCTGGCTTGGTTGTTTTGTTAAATAACTTTTCTTTCTAAATATGGAAGTGATTGTTAATACATTGACTGGGCAGAGTGGCGCACATCTGTCATCTCAGCACTCTGTGAGGCTGAGGCAGAAGGGTTCCAAGGAAGAGCTGGGCAACTTAGCAATTTAGTGAGATGCTTTCAAAAAATTTTTTTAATTAAATTCTTAAAATGTCTGGGGATGCAGCTCACTGCAAAGGCCCTGGGTTTGAGCTCCAGTACTTCAAAAAACAGAGCAAAACTAAAAGCAAGACAATGAAACAAGGGCTAAGAGCATAGCTCCGGAGCTCTGGGACAAGCTGTGTGTGTCTGGGGCACTATTTCTTTCTCTTTTTGAGGCAGGGTCTCACCATGCGGTTCAGGCTGGCTTGAGCTCACTTTGTAGCCCAGGCTGGTCTTGAACTCGCAAGGATCCTCCTGCCTCGGAGTCTGGGGCGCACTATTCAGATTCTCCGAGACAGCTTCTCACCCACAGAGTGGCGCTAACTGCCCCTCCGAGGGCATCTCGGGGGTGGAATGCAGTAGTGCCCGGGCCGGTCACAATTGGTCAGCATTTGAGCAGATAACAGTGTTTTGTATTTTTGTTGTGGTTATTGTTTATGTGCCACCTCACAAGTTCATCGTTTTTGTGCTGAGAACACAAGGCTCCCTGGAAACACTGATTAACATGGGCCACCTGTGGTAACTGTGCACACCAGTCACCCCAGCACTCTGGGGCACTGAGGCCAGGGGATTGCAAGTTCAAGCCCAGCTGGGCAACTTAGTGACACTGTAAGAGGCAGCCTCCAAATTTACAAACCGGCCTGGGGAAGTAGCTCAGCGTGCAGCTCTGGGTTCCATCTCCAGGACAAGACAAGAAAAATGAAAGTCACTCGTGGCAGACTACACTTGTGGCAGACTACACTTGAGCAAAAGGAAATTAAACAAAATAGTTCAGGGGAGTCCTAGGACATCCAAGGGGACAAGGTCAGGAAAGGGTCGAGGCCCTGCCGACCACTGTCTCCTGCTGCCCCCCACCCCATCAGCTCCTTCAGCCTAGGCGGAAGGGGTCCTGAATTCACCTCTGTGTTCACACACTGAGTCTACATTCTAGGCCCTTTCCCACGCTGCAGGTACAGGCATTCTGATTGGCCCGGCTTGGACAACAGTTCCCGCTCTGATCCAATCAGATGTGCCCAAGGGGGGTGGGGTCATGGGGATGCCACACCCCTTGTCCTGTGGGTAGAAACATAGCTCAGAGGTTCGCAAGCTGGACAGAAGAGCAGAAAGTGCCTGCAAATTACTGCTTGAATTGTGGCGATCTTTGACGTTTCTTCTCAGATTTCTCTACGGACATCTATTTTTCTTATATTTTTGAAATCATGCTATTTATGCAGTTTTCACCTTGCCTTTGTCAGACATCATTCTGACATTTCTCATCTCCTTGAGGAATTTAAATTCAGACGTCCCTGGTTTTATTTTTTTAATTAACTTATTTGTTTGCTTATTTATTTATTGAGGGCCAGGATATAGCTCAGCAGCACAAGCACCTGCCTGGTGAGCACAAGTTCTTGAGTCTAATTCCTGGTACAAAAAAAAAAAAAATTTATTTATTTACTGGGTTTTGTTTTTTGTTCTGAAGACAAGGCCTCACTAACTGAGTTGAGGCTGGCCTCGAACTCACAGCAACCCTCTTGCCTCAGCCTCCGAGTATTATACACATGCGTCATCACACCAGTCTCTTGGGTTTTTTTTGTTTGTTTGTTTGTTTTGAGACAGCGTTTCGCTATGCAGCGCAGGCTGGCTTTGAGCTCACTTTGTAGCCCAGGCTGGCCCCGAACTTGCAACAATCCTCCTGTCTCAGCCTCCGGAGTGCTGGGATTACAGGCGTGCGCTACCATGCCTGGCCTTGGTTTTATTTTTAATATTACAGAATGAGGCAAAGAAGCACACAGTGCCAAAAGGTAACATTTTTGTACATTTATTTTATTCTAGTGTTAATAATTGATTAACTGATTAATTCTCATCCCAGACTCCAATAATGCACAATGGACCTATGGAGATAAAGGGTGAGCTTACCTAAGCAGGCTTGGCCTCAGCTGGGACAAAAGGAGTTTATTCCAGCACATAGAGAAGGCAAAGCAGATCTTCTCAACTCATCATAAGATTTTTCAAAATATAGAAAAACTGAAGGAACTGTACAATGAACACTGCTATAACCTCCACCTACAGTCCACAATGAGTCACTGGGTGTGGTGGTGTAAGCCTGTAATCCCAGCAGGATCGGGAGGCTGAGGCAGGAAGATTGACATGCATTGGAGGCCAGCCTGGGCTGCACAGTGAGTTTAAAGCCCACCTAAACTATTTAGTGAGACTTTGTCTCAAAAAACTTGTTCTCTCTCTCTCATATCTTTGCCTCTCTGTGTGTATTTTTAATCTTTCACAATTAAGCAGCAAACCTCACAACCTTCTACCCCCAAACTTCTTTCAGTACCCTAAGAATAAGGATGTTCTTCTATTAACTACAGTGCCATTATTATAACCAAAGGTAACCAAGATTCTACGGTTCTGAGGACTTAAGTCACAATGGGGGGAGGCCGAGCGCCCCCATAGGATTTCAAGGAATAAAAGACCCCAGCTTAGCACCTGGCCACCGTGGGAACCTGCTCAGTGCCTGAGCCCAGCCCCCACGTCCCCCCTCTTTAAGAGCTGTGGTCTTGGTCAGGCGGGGAATGTGCCGACGGGGCTCCCAGCCACCCACCAGCCACACAAGCAGACACTAAGGCAAGACGGAAATTGCTGGGAACGAAAGAGAGTCACAGGGTGCTGAACTTGGCCTCGCCAGCCTCCTGGTCGTAACGCCAGGGAGGGGACCTGTGCCAGCCACCGCCACTCAGCCATGACGGCTGCAGAGCCAGGCTCCTGGCCGGGGTCCCTCCACTTACCAGGGTGAGAGTGGGATTTTTTTTAATTGTTTTCAAAACAGATTTCATGTGGTCCCAAAATGAGACCATGATTGTAAATTAAAGTGTAATTAGCCTTTACGCTTTTATATTCATTAACTCTTCTCTGTTAATGATGCTAGGCTGGAGCAGAAACCCCGCATTATGAAACCACATCCAGGAAATAAAATAGTGATTTAGATAATGGCCACAATGTATTGCTACTTACACATAATTAAACAAATGCTCCATTTAAACTTGGAAACATGACTGAATGTTGATTAACCCTCGCCCAGTGATTCTGCTCAGGCCTGGGGACGAGAGGCTCCAAGAGCTGGTCCAGAATGAAGCCACTCATCTGCCAGCCTCGTCCCCAGCCCCACCTGTGCCGGGCAGGTGCGGGTACCCTGGCAGGGGCGGGCGTGGGGGTGCGAGGGCCGCAGAGCACCTGAGACGGCAGGACTCACCGCAGCGGGCGAAGGCAGCCACGCACAAAAGGACGGAGGCCGCCGCTGGTGCTACCACCCAGCGCAGAGAGGAGGCCTGGGGACTGCGGGGCCGTGGGAGGCACTGGGGACGGGTGCTCAGTGGGGACAGCTGCAGCCTGGGCTGGCGACAAAACTCCCGGATATGGGTGGAGACGCCCACTGCACGGCAGCCAGCTTGTCCTGAATGCCGCTGAATTGTGCCCTTAAGATGGTAGACCTTCTGTTATGAATGTTTTACTACAATTTTTTTGTTTGGCTTGAGATAGGGTCTTGCTTTGTAGTTCAGACTAACCTGGGACTCACAGTGTAGCCCACGATGGCCTCCAATTCACAGCAGTCATCCTCCCTCAGCCTCCCTAGCGCTGGGAGGCAGGTGTGTACCACCAGGTACAACAATTTTAAATTTCTGGAAAACATTCTAAAAAAGGAAGTTGTGGCTCCAGCTCATTTGCCAGCTGGGTACAAAACCTGGGAGCTGACCTCCCCTCTGAGAATTCGCTCTCCCAATCCAGCACTGAGCCTAAGAAAACCAAGGTTTTGCTGGGAGTGGTGGCACATGCCCATAATTCCAGCAGTTCGGAGGATCGCTGCGAGTTTGAGGCCAGCCTGGGCTACATGATGAGTTCAAGATCTGCCTGAATTGCATAGCAAGCCTCTGTCTCAAAAAAAAAAAAAGGTCTTCTGGAAATATTGTATTTTTAAAAATTATACTGTAGAATTGTTTAAAATGTACATATTCAGACACACACTGAATAAAAGTAAAGTTTCTTGTTCTGGAACCTTAACTTCCTATTTGTCTCTCAACATGTTTGGTTCCTAAATAACACATCACGTTGATTTAAGCCCCCAGAAGCTGATTCAAGAGATAAGAACTGGGGTGCAGGGTGTTGCTCTGGGCAGTGAGCCCAGGGAAACCCAAGAGGGGAGTGGAGAATAAGATGAGGAAGAGGAAACAGTAAATAAAGGAAACAGTAAATAAACACTCTGTGTTTGTGTCAGTTGTTTTTGCTGTGTAACAAACAACCCCCCAAAACGAGTGGCCAAAAAGAATAACAATTCTTTGCTTCCTCTCATGATTTCTATGGCTCAGGAATGAAAGCAGCAAAGTAGGACCACCTCTGATGCACAATGTCTGGGCCACAGCTGGAAAACCCAAAAGATAGAGCTGGCGCATCTGAAGGACACCCACGTGCCTGTTGGGCGCCCAGCTCCCCTGACAGCTGAGCCCCACATGCGGCCGGCCTCTCCAGGTGGCCTGCGGCTGACAGAGGGTGCTTTCAGGCAAAGGTGGACACTGAGGCTGGGTTGCCATGTGAGGCCAGCGTGGACATTTTCCCACATGAAACCTGACCTTTGTAATGGGTGGAACCCTGGCCATCAACTTAAACTGATCCCATTTCCCTGCCCAGTGTCCTGAGTCAGAGGCAACGTGGAGCCCCTGCTGGGAAGGAGGGGATGAGAGGTGATGTCCAAAGAGAATGTGACCCACAGCCAGCCACACAAACACAGCCAGTGCTCTCCACAGGGGTTGCGCCAGCTGCACAGAGTCAGAAAGGGGCCTTGGAGTGCGGACTCCGCCTCAGCCAGGGCTACGGAGGAGAGGGCCGCCTCTGGGTTTTCATCCACGCACCAGAGCTGTTGTTACACTAGCAGTGAACTTCTGTGCATTTAATCCACGACACGCTGGGCCTATCATCACAGCTCAGTCTACACGCATACACATGAATAGTGCTGCACTGACCCATCTGAAACCGATTTCTTGCCAGCCAATCAAAAATGGTCAAGCAGTAAGTCAATTGCAGTGGTGCACACCTGTAATTGTAGCACTCGGGAGGCTGCAGCAGGGTGATTTCGGGTTTGAGGCCGGCCTGAGTCTCATACTGAGATCATATCTTTCAAAAAATCTCTCTTGAGCCCTGACCATCCCGGTCACTCTCCTCATCCTGTTGCTAGTTATTCAGACAACTTCCAAACCCTTGTGAAGGCCACCCACCCATCACCACGTGCAGCCTGCGCACATCCTGGTGCAGTGGCCGAGTCATCTCCGTGGGTAAATTGTAGTTAGGGAACTGCTGGGCCAAAGGGGAGGAACGTGTGCGTGGCTTTCTGTGTTTTTTCCAGTCCTGGAGAGTGAACTCGGGGTCCGCACACTGAGCTACATCCTCAGCCTTTTTTTAAATTTTGAGACAGGGACTAAGTCACTAAGTTGCTTAGGCTGAACTAAAACTTGCAATTTTCCTGCCTCAGCCTCCTAGAGTGATGGGATTACAACAGAGGCCATGTCAGGCTGTGTACAGCCTTCGATGGACACTGCCACCTCGTTCTCAGAAAGCCTCAGAGAGGCAGGGCCCAGTGACACTCTGTCCTGTCTGCCCGGACACAAGGTAGGAGCCCACTTATGGCGACCCTGTGCACCCCCCTGGTAGACAGAAGTTGGAGCTGGAGCAACACACCAGGCCTCTGCCAGTTCCCAGGCGGAGCGGTCCGCTCCTACAGATGTCCTTAGAGATGAAAGGGAGGCTGGCGGCGCTGGGGGAGGGGCACCCCAAACAGAGCCAAAAGTGCGCACTCAGAATCTTCTTCCTGCTGTCCCGCAAGGGGCCAAGGCCACAGACCAGAGCGACCAAGCTTTGAATAGCAAGTCCCGGCTCTGTGCTGACACCGACCCCAGAGCCCCGAGCTGCTGCTGCTGCGGTCCCCTCAGAGTCTGGGCTCCTGTGTGACAAATCACAGTGCTCTTCTTATGCTTTGTTATTTTGCAGTCGGGGTTCAGGCGGGGCTCGGTGAGTGATCCCCCGTCCATGCAGTGCCGCCTGAGAGGACTGAGTGGCTCCCAGACAGTGACCACCTGCCTGGACGGTCCCCGATGCTGTGCTGCCCACTCTGCGCCATGGCAGGGGCAGCTACTGGCTCATCAGTGACTCAGGCGTGTGAGCTGGCGGGTGGCAGGCAAGGTGTCACCTGATACAGCCTGCCATCACTGCTATCACATGCTGTGTACTGACCAAAGCAGTGACGAGCTCTCCCCGGGCTGCAGGAGCAGGGGGCACAGGCCACCTCGTGGTGGGATAGATGTCAGGGAATCACAGCCACATGCCCAGGACCCTGTGGGAGATCAGGCCACAAGGAGTCTTGCTCAGGCCCGTGCAGCCCCTGAACACAGCTCGAGGTCACTGTCCAGTTCTGGGTCCCACAGTTGGAACTAACGTTGTCTTAGCCTGTTTTCTGTGACTGTCACAGAACACCTGAGGCGCCGGGGTATGCGGCAGGCATAGAACATTGCCTGGTGTGCACAAGTCCCAGACCCCAGGCCCAGCACCAAAAACAAGCAAAGAAACCGGAAACACAGCCAAGGCTGGGTACTTTATGAAGAAAAGGAGTTCTAACCGAGATTCCACTTCACCCCAGAGAGAATGGCCATCCCGGAGAAATCAAGTAAAACAAAGGCTCACGAGGATACGGGGTTGGAAAAGGGAGCTTCCAGACTGTCGGTGGGAATGTATCCTAGTACAACCACCACAGGGGTCAGTGTGGGGATTCCTTGAAAACTAACCCTGGAAATCCCATTCGACACAGCTGTTCCCTGCCTAGGTGTCTTCCCAAAAGAGCTGAAGGCATCGTATTACAGAGAGCCAGGCACACCCGTGCTTACAGCAGCACAACTCGTAATAGCTAAACCTTGGAAGCAGCCTGTATGTCCATCAAGAGATGAAGGGATGAAGAAAAGGTGGTGTTTATACACAGTGGAGTACTACTGTGTCATAAAGAAGGATGAAGCTGAGCCAAGGTGAAAATGGATGCACCTCGAGACAAGTCAAGTGAAGCAAATTAGAAACACGGTGTCACAGGGTTCCTCTCCTATGAGAAATTCAAATTATTAAAAAGAAAGGAGCAAAATAAAAGACAGATAATGGGGAGTAGGAAGAGAGATCTTTTTTCAAATGGGAAAAGGATGAAGAGATGGAGGGATGAGAACAGAATGAAGATGTGTTAGGTCCAGACGTGCAACGGGAACATTACATACAGCAAATGTGCATGAACAAAAACTGAAAACAGTTTTTTTGCATTTTAAAAAATTTATTGAGGGCCAGGCGTGGAGGTGCATGCCTGTAATCCCAGCATTCAGGAGACTGAGGCAGGAGGATCGTTGTGAGCTCGAGGCCAGCCTGGGCTACAAAGTGAGCTCAAAGGCAGCCTGAACTGCAGAGTGAGACCCTGTCTCAAAAAGACAAAAAAAAGAAATTATTGGTACAGTTCAGATACCCTTAACGATCACACTCACCGCAGGGGCTTTGTGCCTGTGTGAGCATCACTCACTGTTGCTTTTTCCCCAGTCTCTTCCCTTCCACCCTGCTTCCCCTTCTTATTTACAAAAGTTTTTTTTCCATTCTGAAAAAACACTTTAAAACAAAGAACGTGGGAAAAATATAGGAAAGTGCTTATGTGTGTTATTCAGCATAAAGAAAAATACACTTCAGGGTGCAAAAGTTAAAAGAATACAAGTTTTTAAAAATCTCATTTGGAGAATGAAAGTAAAAAGGAGCAGGGGGGGGCTTGCGGGTGCCGTGCCACATCTGCCTTGCCCGGGTGTCAACCCACTAGCCAGGTCACAAAGTGGCAGGTGCCATGCGGTGGGGACACGTGGGAGAGATCTCATGGCCAGGCAGGAAGCGGAGACGGCCAGGCTTGTGCTTTTATATCGCTCTCACAGGAACTGACCAGGGCCTGAGAGAACTACCTTACCCTTCTGAGGGCAGAGCTCAAGACCCATCCATGGCCCACCAGGCCCCACATCTTAAAGGTGCTACCTCTCAACATGGCCACATCGGACAAAGCTTCAGGGCACCAGGTGCACAGCTGTGCAGGCCTAACTCTCTCTTCCTCTCTCTCTCTAAATTTTTTGCCTGTTTTTTTTTTTTTAAATAGATTCCTGCTGGCCTTTAGCTAGGATCACTGGCATGTGCCACTGCACCACCACACCCAGGACACTTCTTCTTTTAAATCTTTTATTTTTATGTATTTGTTCGTTTATCAAGATAGTATCTCTCTACATGGCCCAGGCTGGCCTCAAACTCACTATGTATCCTGGACAGACGTTGAACTGTTAATGCCCCTGGCCTCAGCCTCCCCCAGCCCTCTCATGAATCTCTTATCCTCTAGCCTTCTGGCAACTGTAGATGAACCCTACTGGGTACAGCAGACCCTGGAGCAAGAGCTTGGCAGGGAGAAGGTGCCATGTGTTCTCTCTAGGCCAAGAGCCACTGCGAGGGGAGAGGTGTGGATCCTGGGCCTTAGAGCCCTAGAGCAGACCCCATCGCATGAGGTAGTAAGACACAAAGGGTTTGGAAATTTTCCACCATAAAGAAATCAAATGTTGGAAGAGATAAATGTGCTTAACCAGATTTAAACATCACATGATGTATACATCTATTGAAACATCACATGGTTCCCATGGATATGTACAATTTTTTTGTGTGTGTATCCATTAAAAAATGAGGGCAGAGGTGTAGTTCAGTGGTAGAGCACCTGCCTAACGTGCACAAGGCCCAGCATCACAGAAAATAAATTTGAACAAACAACAATCTCAGGTATTCCCAGCCAATACTGAGACCCAGAGGATGGGAGGGGTGGCCCTGGCCATGACCAGGACAGATGGACGGTGTTTCTCATGAGCCAAGAGCCTCAGGATGATGCTGGTGTGCAGGGATGGGCAGCAGAGACAGCTCCCCTCCAAACCTGAGGATGTGTGGCCCATGGCACTGCAGGGCAGGGCTACCATCCCTCTGAACACATGAGGACAGCCAGGCCCTGAGGGACAAGGGACTGTCCCGTTGCCACAGGAACTTGGGGATGGAGGAACCAGGGCTTCTGGCTACTCTGACTTTCAATGAAGGCAGGTGGTGGGTCAGTGGTTAGCATGGCTTCCTAGGGCTGCAGTAACCAGGTCCCACAGAGTGGCTTTGTCAGTGAAAGTACATCGTCTCACAATTCTGGCTGCCTGCAGTCTGAGATCCATGGCTGGGCAGGGTCAGTTCCTTCTGCAAGCTGCAAAAGAGAGTCTGATCCAGGCCCTTGGCCAGTTCTCAGGGGTTTGGTGGAACTGCGGTGCTTTTCAGTGTTACGGCTTAGACCTAAGAGGCCCCCAAAAGTCTCATGTATTTCAGAGAAGGGGCTTTTGAAAAGATCATGGGGCGCCATCCTCATCCGTGGATTCACTGCAGCTAGATATGCTGTTAGTGGGGCCTAGTGGAGGTGTGTCATGAGGGGCATAAGCTAGAGGAGTGTATTCCTATCCCTGGCTCCTTTTTCTCCCTCTGCTTCCTGGCTGCCATGAGGTGAGCGGCTTTCCTCCGCCAGCCCCTTCCACCAGGCCTTCCTGCCTTGGAGCTGCCTACCATGGACTGGGCCCTCCGAAGCCATGAGCCAGAGGGAGCCTGTCCTCCCTACTTGGTGGGTGTCTGGTTCTCTCTCCGAGTGACATCTCTGCTCTGAGCCCAGCCTGCCCTGGATGGGTCAGTGGTTAATCCACAGCAGGTTGGTCACAGGGGACTCAAGCCTGGCTGCCCCCTGAAGCCAGGTCTGTATGAAGTGGGTGGGCAACAGTGGGCAGGTGGCCTCCTGTATCCACCCATGTTGCCCTTGCCAGAGGCTGGCTGTGAGCTGCTCACACAGGGGCTCATCTGATTTTCTTGCTTGGTAGGAAGAAATAATTTATCTTATCTTATTCTATTTTATTTTACTTCATTTTATTTTATTTATTTTACTGAGAGAGGGTCTTGCTCTGTACTCCAGGCCAGGCTTGAACTCACTACATAGCCCAGGCTGGCCTCGAACTCCCGGTGATCTTCCTGCCTCAGCTTCATGAATGGTAGGATTGCCAGCACATGCCAGCATCCCCTGGGCTGGGGATATAGCTCAGTGGAATAAGCGCTTGCCTAGCAAGTGCAGGGTCCTGAGTTCGATCCCCAGTACCGCCAAAATAAATAAATAAATAAATAAATAAAAGTATTGTGCATGCCAGCACCCCCAGCACAATTCCCATTTTATAAATGAGGGAATCAAGGCTCAGAGGAGTAAATTTAACTGGCCACACTGTCATAGCTAAGTGACAGAGACAGAATTCAAAGCCTAGCATTAGCGTTCCTCCTGCCTCAGCCTGCAGCTGCGCAAGAAAATAGTGATTTCCAGTGGCTTAGGTGCAAGGGGCTCCAATGGGATCCACCAGGACACACATGTGTCCCACAGGGGCAAGGCCAGCACCTTTGCTGTCCCCTATCTTCACCTTGTAGAGCCTGGCACTAGAGATAATTAGTAAAGCACAAGACTGGACTTCTGGCTTCTAGCAAAGTGGACACAAGAAAATTGCAACTGTGCTGAGCTGAGGTCACAGGGCAACCAGCCAACCCTGGGGGAGAGCTGGGCCCAGACACCATTCAAGCAGGGGGGGATTCAGCCTCTAGGGTTTGAATCACACTCCCAAAACACATTAAAATCTTAATCTTAACCCTCATACCAGTACCAGTAGGTAGAACCTAATGGGGGGTTGATTGTGCGATAGGGTGCTGCCCAGTTAATGCCAGTCTCTTAAGTGTAGGTTCCTATTGCAGAGGGAATTTCTTAAAAAGTAATGTATTTGGTTCCCTTCTGTGGACACACTGTCTCCCTCCTTCCTGCTTGTCCTGACGTGACACAGCAAGGGCCTAGGGCAAGACAGCTGCTCACATCCTCGAGGTAGGGAGCAGAGAAGAAGGAAGAGTCCGGAACCGCCAGGCCACGCCCCCAGTGACCACCTTTTCCCACAGGCCTCGCCTCCCAACAGCAAGCTAGCTTTAGCCCTCCCATAACCTTCTATAATTGAGTCTTGGAGGGGGATTGTAGATCTAAACCATGACACCACAAATGTCCCTGGTGCTTCTGAGTCAACGGAGCACAGGCAGAGGCCCTCGGAGGCCTCCTGCAGCCACCAAGAAAGCACGGAGCCCATCGGCCAGCCCCTCTCCTGCTGTGGAAGAAACATCACGCAGCTGATGGGCGCTGAGAACACACAGAGGACAACTGAAGACACCCCGTGTGAGGAAAGCCCTCTTCACCTGTGGGAATGGCAGAAACACATCCCATTCGACATCAGTGAGCCCGTCTCTGGCCTGAAACTGAAGGTGAAAGCCGGGCATGGTGGTGCACACAGGTAATCTCAGCACTCTGGGAGGCTGAGGCAGGAGGAAAGCGAGATGGAGACCAGCCTGGGCAATTTGACAACTTAGCTTATCGCAGGGGGAGTTCCTTATAAAATAAGTAAAGGGCTAGCGGTGTAGCTCAGGGCAAATGCCCTGGGTTCAATCCCCAGTAGCAAAAAACAGAAACTGAAGCTGAACCAGAACACTAGAGAATGCCATCATACTCCACCAATAAAATAAAATAAAATAAAATCTTTAAAGGCGTGGATGATGACTTCACAGAGGAAGGGGTCCTCCCCCAGGCGAGCAGATGCCAGTACAAGAGAGGTGCAGACCTAGGGAACTACTCTGGCGATTCAGGCTCCACGGCAAACACATAACGTCACCAGGGGATTGGCAGGCAACCCAACTTAAAAAGTGGGCAAAGGAGCCTAATAAATCACCCTCATGAAAGCTCTATGCATGGTAAAGAAGGGTATGAGACGGTGCTCCCTGTCGTTAGGCGAGAAAGGCAGTGCTGGAGGGCTGAGTGGAACCTAAGCAAATGAGCCCAAAACAAGCCAGGGCCCAACTGTGTTAGCCTGACCCCCCCCCCACCAAGGGCCGGGCAAAGGGGGAAGTTCTGTTCTCCAGCAAAGAAGCTGGTCTCTGGGGTCAGTGCCACCTGACATGCCCCGGTCTCCCTGACACGCACAACATGTCCAGCTTTCAACCAACAATCATGAGGCACAAAAAGAAACGAAAAGAAAAAAAACATAAAAAACCACTCCCAGACCCATTCAACAATGCCAGCACCACCCTGATACCCAAACAGGGTAAGGACACCACAAAGAGAAAACTATGGACCTTTATGACCACAGATATAAAAAGTCTTAGTAAAATACTCTGAATTCAACAATATATTAGAAACATCGCACAGTGGGGAGGGGCATGATGGGGGAGTGTAGGCAGCAGAGAAAGAGCCTCTTGAGCGTTGCTGTCCAGACCCTGGAATACAGCAGCGTGGGGACACAAGGAGGGAAGCCAGTCTCCTGAAAACAGGCAGGAACCAAGGTGCAAACTGAAGCTCAAGCAGAGAGTGAAGCAAGAAACTTCAACGAAGAAGAAAAAGGTACCTAACGGCACCTTCTCCCTGAAAAGTAACGTGGTGCATGGAAGGCATGAGAGGAGAGATCCAGGCTGGGGAGACAGCCCAGCAGCACAAGCGCATGTCTGGCAAGCACAAGGGCCTGAGTTCGATTCCCAGTCCCAAAACAAACAAAACAAACATCAAAAAACAAAACTAAACATTAAAAAAAAAAGAGGTGTGATCCAGACCAGGGGATACATGGCGAGTGCTGGTGACCACAAAGGCCTCCACAGAGAGATCACAGAGAGAAGGACTGCACTAGCGGTGAGCACTGAGGGCTCAGTCATCCCCTGCAAGAGAGCGATTGGCTGGGAACCATTTTGGAGAGGGACCCATAGAGCCTAGAACTCAAGAGAGGCTGCTGGCTCCATCCAGCAGCTCCCAGCTGGGCTCAGGCCCACGGAAGTGCACGGACAGCTGCAGGCCACCGAAAGGTCAGCTCACTGAGATACGCACCACGCCACCAGAAAGCCACTGCTACTAGCTGGGATAAATGCACACGGGTCACGACTCTGTGTCCACACCTCGCCTACCAGCAACAGCAGAGACGGACCTGGAAGCGGGTTCATTTTTCACTCTTTCTCTTTTATTGTAGTTTTGATTTTTTGTTAGTTTGCTTTTTCTTTCCCTTTCATCGTTTGACCTTGTTTTTATGAGTGTGAGTGTGGTGTCTAACCTGGCTGTGGCTGTGGTCCTCTTCTGTTCTTTTCAGCTCTTCCCCTTCCTTTCCCTCCAGTTCTCTACACCAGTTCCCTAAGTTAGCGTGATCCCCACTGTCCTCCTCCCCTACTTCTAATCTCTTCCCCTGCTTACACTTCTCTGTTTTCTCCCTACTTCATTTTAAATTTTAACCCCAGAGGCAAAATTGACATATTAAGAATTTATATACTGCGTATAATTTTCTGGTTTGTTTTAGATTTTGTTATATATCCATAAACCGAGTTCACACATTAAAGGTGATAAATTAGTGGTTATTTCAGTTTGTCATTTTCTAGGCTGTGTTGTATGCTATTGTCACTGGTACTTCTACAGCCAAAAGTGACAAAATTGCTTAAACAGCTGTTCTTTCTGGTATCCCAAGACTGAAATTGATTAAGGATCACAGAAAATATTATAGCACAGTACCAAAGAACCAGGAGCTGGGCCAAACAGGCAGCAACTTCACATTCCCAACAAAGTGAAGAGTCAAAAACCAAACTCCAGCTACACCTGGAAGATACCTAGGAGAAATAGTCATTTTCTAAGGGTTCTAAATACTGGCAATAAAGCAACCCACCGTAGGAAACTTACAAACATCACACCAGGAATTAAACTAAAAAAAAAAAAAAGAAAGAAAAAGAAATAAGACACTTAAACAAGATGCACTCCCCCCGACACCCAGTTCACCAAAGGCAAATCCAGGGGACACTGGGGTGTGCCAATCCAAATACCACCCATCTGGCCTCTCTGAAGTGCTAAAAACAAAATAATTCGATGAGGCCCCACAAAAGAATCAAATCAGAAATAATTTCTCAGATAACTTCAGAGATGGTGTCCACAATGAAATCCATGCTTAGTGATTCTAGAGCAGATACAGACAAGAAAAAAAAGAATTTAAGAAAATTATGGAAGTCATGAATGCTCATCTTAGAGAAATGAAGTCTGCAAGACAGATTCAAGCAGAATACAAATATCCAGAATACAAATTCCACTGAAAGTATTTACAGTAGATTAAGCCAATGTGAGGACAGGATCTCAGATATAGATGACAGGCTTGCAGCTAGCAATCACAAAAAGAAAGATTTCTTAAACATAGCAAGATACCATGAGAAATCAATATGAGCTGATAGATGAGGCAAAGAATAACTTAAGATTAATTGAAGTCAATGAAAAAGCAGGAGATAGCACAAATGATATTTTAAGAAACTGTTCACAGACATCTTGGCAGAAAACTTTCCTGGTAGAGAAAAAGAATTTGACATACAGTTAAGTGAGGCATATAGAACTCCAACTGGCCAAGACCAAAAACTTGTACAGCAAAACATTTCACAGTCAAGGTTCCAGAAATTTAACACAAGAATAGAATATTAAAACCTGTTAGGGAAAAGAAACAAATCATCTATAAAGGAAAGCCCATCATAATCACAGCTGATTTGTCAAGACAAACCCTCAAGTCAAAGAGAGATTGGAGTGAAATATTTCAAGCTCTAAAGGAAAACAACCTTCATCTGAGACTGATGTACCCTGCAAAACTATCTTTCAAAACCAGTGGAGAGATAAGATACTTCCATGACAAAGAACAGCTGAGAAAATTTATGACCACCAAACCAGCACTCGAAAATGCCTTGAAGGACGTTCTAGAAAGAGAAAACAAGACTACAACCCCATAAACCCCCACCAGAAGGATCCACCAGGCAAGGCAAACAAGTAAACAGAGGGAGGAAGAAAAAGAAGAGGGGAACCAGCAACAGGAAAATAACATAAGGGTAAGTCAGCACGTATCAGCTGTAACCATGGCAATGGCCTCAGTCCAACAATTAAAAGACACAGACTGGCAAAGTGGATCAAGAAGCATGCTCCAACGATATACTGCATACAAGAAACATTTGATTCAAAAAGAAATTCATAGACTGAAAGTAAAAGGATAGAAAACAATACTCTATGTGACAGGAACTTGGAAAAAGCAGGGATAGCTATTCTGCTTGCAGACAAAGTGAATTTTAAGCCAAGACTGATTAAGAGAGATAAAGGAGGTCACTACATTCTTGTAAGGGAAACAATCCAGGAGGAATAGATAAAAATCATAAATATATATTCACCAAATACCAGTATATCCAGCTATATAAAACAAATATTAAGCCAGGTGTGGTGGTGCACACCTGTAATCCCGGCACATGGGAGACTGAGGCAGGAGGATCATTATGAGTTTGAGACCAGCCTGGGCTACAAAGGGAGCTCAAGGCCAGTCTGAACTGCACAATGAGACGCTGTCTCAAAAAGACAAAAAAAAATAATAATAATGATTTTAAAAATAAATATTAATAGGCATGAAAAATATTTTTTTAATTTTAAAGACAAAAGAATGGAGAAATATCAACAACCAAACAGACATAAACCAGAATAACACAAAAACAATAAAGGAAATACAAAATTATACAGAAGATAGTAAGGAATTGACAATGGATGCTGTATTACCTAATGTTATCTTCGCATTTGTTACTCAGTTATACAAATAAAGGCACACACGATTAATCAAACAATTTTCTCCACCCTCATCTCTGTCGTTCTCCCACCCAATCAGTCACCTTCCCTGTGATAATAACTGTACTTTTTTGTTTTATTCATTCCCTCAGGCTCCCACATTGGGAAGACACATGGCTGCTTCAAATTATGCTGCAACAAACATGGGTGCACACTATGGCATTAGGCGGAAAAGCACCCAACCTCGATGACGGTACATAGGCACACTACGACCAGGTATCCAGGCACACTATGATCAGCACTCCACTGACAAGCCCTCAAGGCCCTCAGGGGCCGGTTGAGTTTGGGGGTTGCTCCCGCATACCACCAGGCTCCACCCTGTTGCTGCACATCCAGGGGCCCAGCCCAGCCCACAGGGTCACCCCCAAGGACCACCAGGCTCTTACAAATGCAGCACGCCCTGGGGCCTGGTGGAGTCCACGGGGTTGCCTCCACGCACCACCAGGCTCGGTCCCATCACCATGCCCCCGGGGGGGCCAAGTCCAGGCCCCCGACAGGCTGCTGATCTCCCTGTCAAGGCCCCTGGGGTCACCTCGTAGGCCACCAGTGTCTTCCTGCAGGCCGCCTATGACTCTTTGGAGGCTATCCCCGCCCAGCTAGAGGACCGGGTGTGCCCCCTACTTCCAGGTCTTCACCTCCTCCCATCTCTCATTCTCCAGTGCTGCCGCTCCCCATCCCTCATACAGCTGGGCACTGGGCGCATTTATGATGCTGGGCTCAAGTGGCGTTGAGTTCTCCCCCACCTGTGCTCACTGAGGTAGTCCAGGGTGTCTGCTAAGTGTAGTTCTTAGTTCTAGGAGACAATTGGAGGATTTTCTTGGGTCTTCTGTGTAGAGTGTGTTGTCATCTCTCCGTCTCCAGGACTGCTATTTTTTGTGTAATTTGTCACTATGGGTTCATACAAGGTTCATATATGCAAGCGGTATGAAGTCCCTCTTGGTGCTCATATTAGTAGTTTAGAGTGAGTCCTGAAGCGCATGGACTCAGCCTGTTGCTGTCAGGAAAATGTGCCGGGCGTGGGGTGAGCCAAGAGAGGGAGTTCAGGGTGGGAGCTGGAGCCCAGTACTCAGCTCGTGCCTCCTGCTTGGTGTTGGAGTGAGAAGGGTGCAGGAGGCATGAAAAATCTAACACGCACTAATACAATTGTATTAGGGGATTTCAATACCCCACTGTCACAAAAAGACAAATCAACTAGACAAAAAAATCAACAATGAAATAACAGAACTGAACCAAACTTTTGAACAAGTGGATTTAGTAGATGTCTATGGAGTGTTCCACCCCACAACATCAGAATATGCATTCTTCTCAGCTGCATATGGAACACTTGCCAAAAGAGAACACATACTAGCCCATAGAACATGCTTAAGTAAATGCAAAGGAATCAAAATTATCCCATGCATATTATCAGACCATAGTTCAGTGAAATTGGAAATCAATGGCAAAAGAAACCTTAAGAACTTCATAAACACATGGAAAGTAAATAGCACCTTTCAGAACAACTAGTGGGTCACAGATGAAATTCAAGAAGAAATTAGACACTTTCTACAGTTAAATGACAGTGACAATGCAACATAACAGAACCTATGGGGCACCATGAAAGCTGTCCTAAGAGGGAAACTTACAGCGGTGAATGTCCATACCAGGAAAACAGAGCAAGTGCAAATAAGAAACTTAATGTTGAACATCAAACTTCTAGAAAAATAAGAGCAAGCTAAGCCAAAAGCTCAGACAGGGGAAGAAATTATAAAGATCAGAGCCGAAACTAACATATTGGAGACTAAAAAAAATATAAAGAATCAATGAATTGAAGAGTTGGTCATTGAAATATTAAATCCACAAACCTTAGCCAACTTTATCAACAAAGGAAAGAAAGCTGGGCGTGGTGGCGCACGCCTCTAAACCCAACACTCTGGAGGATGAGGCAGGAGGGTCGTTGCAAGTTCAAGACCAGCCTGGGCTGCAAAGTGAGCTCAAGCCCAGCCTGAACTGCAAAGCAAGACCCTGTCTCAAAAAGACAAAAAAAAAAAAAAAAAAAAAAAAAAAAAAAAAAAAAAAAAAAAAAAAAAAGAAGAAGAAAAGGAAAGAAAAGATTCAAATCCACGCAATTAGAATGAAAAGGGTGAAATCCCAATGGACCCTGCAGAAATCCAGATCATCTATACCTATTTTGAAAACCTGTATTCTAGTAAGATGGAAAATGCTGAAGAAATAGATTCCTAGATACATGTTGCAGTGGATTGATAACTAGTGGTCAACTTATAACCCCCAGTGTGGTGTAGGCATGGTGCTGGGTGTGGGAGGCCCACCTGGAGAGTGTTGCCAGCAGCATAAGAGGCAGACCTGGAGGAGTTAGGCTGTTGGGAGCGGAGAAAGGCTGTTGGGAGCTGGTAGTAGCTATAAGGAGCTGTGGTTGTTTTGGAGGAGCTCATCATGCTGGCTTTCCTGATGAACTTGGCTGTTTTCATCCTCCGAGGAACTCGGGACCACATTGGCACTGACAATGGCTTTGGTTCACTTTGGGGGAGCTCTTGTCCTCACTTTGAGCATCGCTTCCTGGCTCTGGAGGGGAAGATGGGGCACTGCCAGTCTCCTGGAGAAGCTTGCTGCGTTGGCTTTCCTGAGAGGAACTCAGCCATCTTGATCACTGGAGGAGCTCGGGACCTCACTGTTGCTGAGGACGGCTGGAGTACCTTTCATGGGAGCTCTGGTTCTTCTGAGCATTGCTCCCAGGATCCAGTGCAGATCCCTCAGCCTGCTAACACAGGTCCTTCATCCCACTGGCACAGACTTCCTAGATTCCACCACTGACCTTTAGGCTTGCCCAGTGCAGATCCGTGAAACAGGCCTGCGTGAGATGTTGTCATGGGCTCTGGTTCTCCAGATGGATTCATGAGAGGCCTTGTTATGAGCTCCAGGTATTCCGCTAGGCTCATGCAGGACATTTTCATGGGATCTAGACCCTCAGCTGGATTCCTTTGTCCTGATGTGTGGACAGATTTGCTGCACTCTTTGTATATCATTCTTTGGTTGCTTATTATAATCAGATAAAATACGTGTCCTATATTATATTGTTCTCCTGGCAACAATATCCCTCAAAATCAATATACATGTGAATTACCAAAGCTAAATCAAGAAGATATAAAAATCCTAAATAAACCAATATCAACCAATGAAATCAAAGATACAATTAAAAACTTACCAATAAAGAAAAGCCCAGGCCCTGATGGATTCATGGCTAAAGTCTACAAGAAATTTAGAGAAGACCTAACACCACTATTTCTCAAGCTCTTTAATGAAACTGAAAGGGAAGCAATAATCCCAAATTTATTCCTGGAAGCAAGCATTACCCTGACACCAAAACTTGAGAAGGACCCAACTAAGAAAGAGAATTACAGGCCAAGCATCCTAATGAACATAGATGCAAAACCCCTCATTAAGATATTGGCAAAGAGAATACAGCAAACCGTCATGAAGATTATACACCATGACTAAGTGGGAGTCACCCCAGGGATGCAGGAATGGTTCAACATGTAAATCAATAAATGTACTACATCATATTAATAGAGCCAAGAAAAAAAACCATATGATCATCTCAATAGATGCAGAAAAAGCCTTTGACAAATCCAGCACCCATTTATGATTAAAACCATACAGAAAATTGGAATAGATGGTCTTTATCTAAACATGATAAAAGCTATCTATGACAAACCCACAGCCAACATCATACTAAATGGACAAAAGCTGAAAGCTTTCACTCTAAAACCAGGAAGAAGACAAGGATGTCTTCAGTCTCCACTCTTATTAACATAGTCCTGGAAACTTTAGCCAGAGGAACTACACAAGAGAAAGAAATAAAAGGAATAACGATAGGAAAGGAAGAAGTTAAATTATCATTATTTGTGGATGACATGATACTCTACATGGAAGACCCCCAAAACTCCACTGAAAAACGGCTAAGTTTAATAAATGAATTCAATAGCATAGATGGATACAAAGTCAACACTCAAAAATCAATAGCCTTCTTGTACACAAATAATAATCTCACTGAGAGAGAAATTAGGGAAATACCTTTCATAATAGCATCTAAAAAAATGAAATACTTAGGAATCAATCTAATGAAGGATATAAAAGACCTCTACGTGGAAAACTACAGTACTCTGAAAAAGGAGATTGAAGCGGATATCAGACATGGAAAGAAAAGGTTCTTTCTATCCTCACTCTTGGGAAGAAAAAACCAATACAGTGAAAATGGCCATACTTCCAAAACTGTTATACAGATTTAATGCAATTTCAATCAAAATTCTAATAGCATATCTCACAGATATAGAGAAAACAATCCTAAAATTCATTTGTAACCAGAATAGCAAAGTCAATCCTGGGCAACAAAGGTAAGGCAGGGGGCATCACAATTCCTGGATTGAAATTATACTATAAAGCTACAATGATAAAAACAGTGTGGTATTAGAAAAAAAAAAACAGACATGAAGATCAGTGGACCAGACTAGAAGATGCGGAAACAACTCCAGACATACTCACCCACCTTCTTTGACAAAGGTGCCAAACACATTCACTGGAAGAAAGATAGCCTTTTTATAAATGGTGTTGGGAAAACTGGCTCTGCACGTGCTGAAGATTAAAATTCAGACCCATATCTTACACCATGCACTAAACTAAATTCAAAATGGATCAAATATCCAAATATTAAGACAAAAACACTAAATCTCCTGGAAGACAGAATAGGTAAAACCCTTGAAGACATTGATGTAGACAAAGGCATTATGAATAAAACCCAGATCACACAGGAACTATCACAAAGAATCAACAACTGGGACCTCATCTTAATAAAAAGTTTTTGCACAGCAAGAGAAACCACCAGCAGAGTGAAGAGACAACCCACAATGCGGGAAAAAAATGTTTGCCAGCTGTTCCTCAGACAAAGGATTACTATTGAGAACATACACAGAACTCAAAAAACCCACACATTCCAAATTTAAAGGCCGAATCCAAAAATGGGCATCTGAGGCGAATAATATTTCTCAGATAAAGAAGTACAAACAGCAAATAAATATATGGAAAAATATTGAACACTGGTCATTTGAGAGATACAAATTAACACAACACTGAGATTCCATCTCACCCTGAAAAGAATGGCTGTTGTCAAGAAATCAAACAATAACACCTGCTGGAGTGGCTGTGGGGGAAAAGCAAACTCTTCTCCACTGTTGGTGGGAGTGTACACTGGTACAGCCACTGTGGAAATCAGTGTGGAGATTCCTGAGAAAACTAGGACTGCAGATCCTATTCAGTCTAGCTATTCCTCTTCTGGGTATCTTCCTAGGAGAACTGAAAAGATACCACAGTGATATATGTGCACTCATGTTTATAGCAGAACAATTTTTTAAAATCTGTAAACATTTATATTGTCTCCCTAGTGTGAGAAGCTGAAAGAGTAAATAAAATACAAAATGTACAATAGATATTGAAAAGTGGGGGAAAAAAACTTCAAAAGGAAAGAGAAACTGGGTTGAGGGAATGGAGAAAAGAAGGAAGAGAAAAGCAAAAAATATATATATATTCTATATATATATATGTATATGGTAGTTATACTGCTAATTTCTCTTAATTCATTGAAAGGATAGCTTTATGTTAATATTCTTTGGACAATTAAGTGCTGATAGCTTGTATTCTAAGTAGCTAATTTAAAGATAACAATACACATATATTAGCTCTTGTTACCCCCCTATCATATTGTTTTGGAATTTTGTTATTTGTTCTGTTTTAGTTTTTTTTCTTTAAAAAAAAAAAAAAGAAAAACAGTACTTTAAAATTTCAACTAGAAATTTCAAGAGAAAAAAGATTAGAAATAGGAAAGGAAGAAGTCAAATTATCCTTATTTGCATATGCTATGATCAAATACATAAAGACTTTAAAATCTCCACCAAAAGTAGCCTAATAAATTCAGTTAAGTAGCAGGATACAAAACCAACATAAAAAAATCAGTAGCATTTCAGCTGTGCATGGCATTTCATGCCTGTAACTGCAGCTCTCAGGAGGCTGAGGCAGGAGGATTGCCACAAGTCTGAGGCTAACCTGGGCTACATAATGAGTTCAAGGCCAGCCTGAACCACACAATGAGGCTCTATCTCAAAAACAAACAAAAGCAAAAAGTCAATAGTTTCTCTGTACACCAATAATGAGCTACATCTGAGAAAGAAATCAGGAAAACAACTTCCCTCACAACAGCTTCAAAAAAATAAAATAAAACAAAATACCTAGGAATCTAAACTAACCAAGGAAGTAAACGATTCCTACAATGAACATTACAGCACACTGAAGAAAGAAACTGGAGAAGACGTTAGAAGAGGCAAAGGCCTCCCATGTTCATGGATCTGCAGATTTAATACTACATTTAATATAGCTAAACATAGCTGTATTCTGGGTGTGGTAGAACATGCTCGTAATCCCAGCACTTGGAAGGCTGAGGCAGTTTGATGCCAGCCTTGGATATGTAATGAGTTCAAGGCCAGCCTGAACTACATAGTAAGAACTTTCTTAAAAAAAATGGACCTATTACCAAAAACCATCTAGATATTCAGTGCAATGTCCAACAAAATTTCAATGACATTCTTCATGGAACTAGAAAAAAAATCCTAAAATTCATATAGAAACATTAAAAAAAAAACAGAATAGCCATAGAGGTACAGAGCAAGAAAAAGCAAAGCAGAAGGCACCAGGATGTCCAATTTTAAACTATACTACAAAGCTATAGTAACTAAAACAGCATGGTGCTGGCACAAAAACAGAATACAGGCCAAGGAACCAGAACAAAGAACACCAATGCCCACACAACTGCAGCCATCCAATTCTTAACAAAGAGCCAAAACAGACATTGGAGAAAAGAAAGTCTCTTTAACAGATGGCACCAGGAAAATTGGATATCCCTATGTAGAAGACTGAAACTCTCACCCAGTACAAAAATTAATTCAATATCAATTAGAGATGTAGGTATAAGACCTGTAACTTTGAAGCTAGGGAAACATTTGAAGCCATGGGCACAGGCAAAGCCTTCCTGAATGTGCTCCACAGCACAGGAAATACCAAGAATCAACAAATGGGACAATATCAAGTTTAAAAGTTCCTATATAGCCAGAAAAATAACCAACAGAGTGAAGACAGCCTACAGAATGGGAGGAAATCTTTACCAGCCACTCTTTCCACAGGGGATTAATGTCTAGAATAAAGAACTCAAAAAATTCAACACCAAAAATTCCTATAGCCCAATCAATAGTTGGGCAAAAAAAATCAGAGACAGTTCTCAAAAGAAGAGGTGCATGCTTATAATCTGTCTTAGTTACTTCTCTTGTTGCTGAGACAAAGTACCTGACACCCAAAGTTAAAGAAGGAAAGGCTTATTTAGCTTATCGCCTGCAGAGGTGTCAGTTCATACCTGCCGGCTCCAAGGCAGCGTGGCCTACAGAGGACAGCAATTCATGGCAGGCGGAAGACAGCAAAGCCACAAGGGAAAAGGGAAAGGAGAGACGAGCCTCCTTCTGTCCCTTATATTATATCATCTACTGGGATTAGGGCAGTGCTGATCCAATCAGTGGTCTGACCCTGCAATTGCCCCGCCTTCATCCCAGCATTGCAGCACCAGTCACACACTCTAGATTCAGGCACCTCCAAAAAGCCCTATGACTGTAGAAAGCTTCGAGAGGGACGTGTAGGCACAACAAAATCCCAATACACTGGGAGTCTGAGGCAGAAGGATTACAGGTTTGAGACCAACTTGGGGAATTTAGCAACTTAGTGAGACCCTAGGACAAAATTAAAAAAAAAAAAAAAAAAGGAAAGGGGGGATCTGGGGATGTTGCTCAGGGCCAAGGCCCTGGGTTTGATCCCTAGTACTATTTTTTTTTTAAAGTATGACATTAGAAGGGAGACTTATTAAACAAGAAGAAGGGAAGAAGGGCCAGGGGAGGAGGATGAGAGGTTAGTGGAGAATGCATACGATCAAAATATACTATATTATAAAATATTTGTAATCCCAGAAAGTGTTAAAACTTGCACAAAAACACTATATTCAGAATGAAAGTCTATGATTTAAAATCCAAAAAATATTGAGGCAGAAGGATCATTGCAAGTTTGAGACCAGCCTAGGCTACAAACTGAGCTTGAGGCCAGCCTGAACTACATGGTGAGACCCTGTCTCAAAAAGACCAAAAAAAAGAAAAGTCCAAAAATAGCTGGGCATGGTGGTGCACACCTGTAATTCCACCACATGAGAGGCTGAGGCAGGAGAATCACTGCGAGTGTGAGGCTGGCCTGGACTATGTAGTAGTGAGTTCAAGGCCAGCTTAAACTGTGTAGCAAAACCTTGTCTCAAAAAGACCAAATACAATACAATAAAATAAAAATAATAGCAATAAGAAAAGGATGGGGCCAGACAAGCATAAGGCACTGTGTTTGATTCTTGGTACTAAAAAGAAAAAATCAAAGAAAAGGATGGTAGTGTGCGCCTCTAATCCCACCTGAGGCAGAAGGATCACAATGAGTTTGAGGCCCGCCTGGGCTGCATGGGGAGACCCTGTCTCAAAAAACAAAACAAAAAATATGGTGTTGAACTGGTTGGTCTCAGGAAGGCTTTTTATTTCTGCCAATCTGTGGTACTACAATTGCCACGGAAATTGGCACAGTGGGGCCACCCAATCTGGATCCTCATTACAGTGACAACCCAAGTGTGAACCTCTGAGAACCCCATCCCAGGTTCACCAACCGTATGCACTCCCCTTTACCTAACATTGCCTTTAGTAATGTAACTGCACGGACGCGTGTCAGAAGGCCTCCTGCATTAAAGTGTGTCCCCCAGCGCCCTGCTGAAGTCATAGACCCTACTACTTGTGATATGATCCAGATATAGAGTTTGAAGATGTTACCATGTTGAAAACAGGTCACTGACCTAAAATGACCACCAAAGCCCCGTGTTGGGAAGGTGATTGGACTACGGGGATTGGGGTGGAGTCTGGTAGGAGGAGACTGTGGTGGGCGTGGCCTGGTGGGGTTTCCCCCCTCTACTCCCTCCCTTTTCTCACCTCTTCTGGCCTGTCATGCCCGGAGGAGCTCTGCTGTCCCTGTGCCTGGCCGCCCTGCCTTGGAGCCAGCCAATCACAGGCTCACACGTGAACGAAAATACTTTGTGGTGCGGAGTACCTTGTCTCAGTGCCAAGGAAAGTGACTGAGATAACTGGTGTCTTTCTAAGAAGAGCAAGAGACACAGGGGAGCCGTTTGATGCTAGAGCCGGAGGCCCGCAATCCGCCACAGCCTGGCGGTGCCGAGGACGGGCGGCCACTACCAGGGCCAAGGGGGGTGGGAGGGCACGGCCTCCTTGGCACCACGGTGCTGAACCTCTGGCCTCCAAAGCCGGGCAAGAAGACATTTCGGTGGTGGTCCTTTGTTACAGCCGCCCCAGAAACGAAGGAGCAGGCACCGAGGAGCAGCATCCCTTTCCACAAAGCTGGGACAGCCTTGTCCCAGCGGGCGGCAGGGCCAGGACGCCACTGAGTCCTCCTCCCTCCAGCTGCCGTTGTGCCCTGGGGACAAAGTCAGCTTCTTGCCTTCCAGGGGAGGCCTGATCTCTAGACCCCGAGGAATGAACGCAACCGCCCGACCCGCCCCACACTCTTCAGCCAGCTATTTTTTTTAAGTACGTTTGTTGTACTTCCGCTCCCCTCTTCTCTGACTGGCACTGAAAATGGAACCGTAAAAGTTAGATTTCTTTTTCTTTCAGAGATAAATAACTTCTTCAAAAAAATTTTTTTTTTATTTTGGCGGTACTGGGGATCGAACTCAGGATCCTGCGCTTGCTAGGCAGGTGCTTATTCCACTGAACTATATCCCCAGCCCCAACTTCTTCAAACTTTTTCCTGTTGAGCACATAGTCAACACTCACTCCTCTCCTCAGCCCCAAAGCAGGGACAAGCTATGCAGAGGCACCAGCCCGGGAGATCCTTTGTCCTTTGCAGCAAGAGATGGCCGGACAGAAGGCGGCGGGGAGCGGGGCAGCACCTCTCTGTGCTCCCTGCCTCAGATCCTGGCTAAGTGACCCTTGCCCACTCACCTGTCACGGGAGATAGTGATTTGAGGGAAACGGGCCTGCCACCTCCTCAGAGCTAGCTTTAAATAAATCCTTTTTACCAAAATAAATGGCCTCCTTTGATTCGGTCAGCAGCGAGTGAACAAACCTGAGTGTAAGAACCCGAGTGGCCAGGAACATGAGTGTCCCCATGCTTCCCTCCCTTCTTCCCTCCCTGGCCCTAGGGTCCCCTGGCCCAAAGCCCTGGACTCTGTCAAGTGAGTTCATCCATCTGGAAGGCAGGTTCCTGGAGTGCTCCGAGCTAAGAATGTTCTGGAAGGGGCTCAGGCCGGTGGGAAAGCACAGCATGAAGTCAGGTGTGTGCATGTGCTGTGTGCATGTGTGTCAGTGTGCACGTGTGTGTGCATGTATTCGATTAAGAGAGGCAGCTTTCTGGGTGGGACTAGGCCCACCCCAGATGGCTTTCCACCCGCAAATCTTGCAGCCAAGAAGTTCCCTTGAGCACCTCCCGCTGCCCGGCTCCCCGCAGTCACTTCCCACCACAGCGATCCCCGGTTGCTCCTCCAATGGGAAGGACTTTTCCAGCCCAGTGCCCACCAGCTCGTGACCAGCTTCCAGGTAGAGTAAAGGATTAAATGGAAGGCGCAATAAGAAGCGAAACAATTAGAATTTCTGCCTCATTATCATGGTAATCTTATCAGTCGGATAATGAGGTATTAATGGGGATTTAATGTGCATCTCATAACAGAATCCCTTGGAGAAAACACACAGGGAAATTGCTGTAAATCCACTTAATGATGGAGAAGTCCCAAAACACCATATTCCAAAGGATGAAAAATGCAGGATGCAAATGAGAAAGAATCAAGGTCAATAACACCGCGGAGACGGGCCTAATGGCAGATTTGGAGATATATGTAATAAAAATTGCATGTTGCTTTTAAACCTCACCCTCTGTTGTTTTCAAATGTGGATTCCTAGTAATGAAACACAGACGTGCAGCCAGAATGATTTGTATGTTTTAAAAACCACAGGGGGCATGGAACATGTCTAGAAACCCATCAGGCCCCCCGCAGGGAGCCATGGGAAATGGGGTGTTTCACCGAGAGGCCTCCAAGGGAAGGAGGCAGAGGAAGAGCCCCTGGGTTGGCGGCGGGGAGGGGAAGCAGCCCATGCGAGCTCAAGGTCACTTGGGAAACACCAGCGGGAAGGAGGCGAATGTGCTCACTTCCGCTCTTCCCTCTTCATGTGCCGCTGGCCAGCTCGGGAGGATGGAAGGAGACGCGCGAGAGAAGCTCCACGTGAGAGACGCCTATCCCAGCCAGGAACTGCTGAAGTGCCCAACACAGATGACCTCATTTAATTCCATCAGCAGCCCTGGAAAGCAGTTAAAAATCTCCATTTTCCAGATAAGACGCCAAAGCTCAAGAGAGCAAGTTGCCTCAAGCTGAGGCTTGGCCTGACCCTCCCTGCTGCTATATCTGGTTGAATGCTGCACAGTCTCCTCTCTGACTCTCTGGAATCCACACAAAGGGAAATTAAGCCTTACTTACTCTCTGGCCAGGGACCCTTGGAAGACACTGGAGCCTCTGACCAAAAAGGCAGGAGACAGGGACAGAAACTTCATGCCAAGCAGAATCCACAGGCAGCCAGGCCCACAACTGCACAGGGGACAAAGGACAAGGGCCCTGTGCTCCGCCCTGGCCCCTGAACTCACACTTCCTGAGCAGCGGGGGCTCAGTCAGAAGATGCCAATAAACAGCAAGGTAAAAACACTCAATTCTGGGAAGTGAAAGCATTAGATAAATAAGAAAATGCTGAGCACATGGTGGCTGTTTGTTCTTATAATTTATTGATGATCACAAATAACCCTTGTGTCTCCCAGATGTTTCCAAAGATTAAAGTAAAGTGAGTTCTATTTTTGGTTTGAGAAAGCTTGGGTAGAACTGTCCTGCTTTGCCTGGGACTGGAGGGTTTTACTCCTGAACGATGCCACATCCCACAAAGCGCCTCTGTTGTGGGCCAACAAAGACAACTGGTCACGTGTCCAAGAGCAGAGGCCTGGGTATGTCCAGGTCCATACACAGCAGAAGACGCTGGGCCAGGCATATCCAGCGCTGGGCAAGCAACCCCTGGTATCAAGTTCTGTGCACGGCCCCAGGAGAGCAACAGAAAAGCTCTTTCTGATCATAAGTTATCTGGGGGACCAATGGGTCCTCTCCCTTAATGATAGTCAACATGTGTATCAGAGAGGAGCCGGATGACAAAGAAGGAACTGCCTCACAGCAACAGGACAAGGTAGGTCCTGGAACAGCCACTCAGCAGCCATCACCTCTTATTCCTCCCAGGAATCCTGACAGGCAGGGGACCATGTGCCCATTTTACAGATGAGGAAACTGAGGTGCAGGCTGCTGAAGGGACCTGCCTCAAGTCATGAACAGCCTGTGGGCAGCTGAAGGCTAAAGAAGATGATAAGACCCTGCCTGAGGACAGGCATGGTCCCCAGAGAAGGGGTCAGCCTGATTCAGAAAAAAGGTGGAATTCAGCAGAGATGGTTGGAGCCTTGCAGCTGCATTTCGTTTAATCACAGACTGCAAATTGAATGACGTTAAGACAGTGCTGCCTCTGAATTTCCCCCAGGCCCTGTTTAATGAATAAATAGGCATGATTTGTAATTAGCTTATCCAGTGTGAGGCTGCTTCTAGAGCACCTGACGTGAGTTAAGCATGCCCCCCCCCCCGCAATCTCCTCGACAATATTAATTCACTCAGCAAACCTTCCTTCCTGTTCTGTGGTGCATGTGACCTCACAATCCCACGTTGCTCTGCAGTGGACATATTGAGTAAAACGGATTTTTCGGTCTGGAAAGATGAAGACGGACCATCCTCGTCAGCCCTGCCTCCCAGCATGCAGTTTGGATGCTGTGAGTTCAGTTTGTTTTCATCCGCAAACGCTACATAACCCACAAAAGAGCCACTCTCCCAACTCCCCCTCACCCAGCCTTTTGGGGAGGGTTCTGGTTGATAACGCCACCTCACTGAGGGGTCCGAGCTGGGCCAGGGGTCTTTACCCATCTGGGCTGCCTTCTTTTCTGCAAGCTGTTGTCTTTGTGGCGGCTGCTGGATCCCCGCCACCGCTGTTGGAGTCCACTAACTCCTGCCAAGCTACTGGGTGTCCTGTATCATTTATCCTGTAATTGGGGCTGCTGATCAGTTTTGCCCAGTTTCTGTGCTAAGTGTGTGGCTGTTGCTGAAATTTCAAATCCTAGGATTTCCCTGCCCAGGGCTGTTGGGACCCCGCCCCTAGGAGACAGTTGTCTCAACTGCCCCCACGGTTTCCAGCAAAGGGGCCACCATCCATCTTCATCGTGGGCTCAGTCTGCCGCAGGAGGAGGTGGCCGCCCTGCGGGGACCCTCCACCCAGTCACCTGGGGGCTTCCTCTCATCCACTCCTCGCGCATTTATGATCCAATGGCCATGCGGCCTTCCCCGGTGGCTGCAAGTGATCCCTAGCCAGTGGGTCTGTGCCCCTGGGCCCTGTGCGGGAGTCCAGGTGCCAGCCGGCAGCAAGAAAGGAAGGGCTGATGCTCACTCACCCCTGCCCCTTGCAGTGTGCTGACTCTGTCTATCCTTATGTGTCCTTGACGCCAGGAGTGGACCTGGGCCATGTGTGGGACAGTGGGTCGTTCCTCCTCCACAGACTAAACTCCAGTCTGATCTGCAGACAACCGCTGGGTAGCAGGGTCCATGCGGGGCTGTGGATGCCATGGGTGCCCAGCGCTGGCCCCAGGAGACTCACAGAAGGGAAAGTGCACACCAGGATGGAGACCATAGGGAGCTGCCATGGGCTGCAGCATCCAGTTTGCACAGCCCCTTCCCCTCCCTGGCTCCCGTGACCCCCCTACAGGGCTGGGAGGCCCATTCTGCAGAAAGACAGAGGCTGGGATGTGGTGGCACACACCTGTAATCCCAGCTCTCGGGAGGCTGTGGCAGGAGGGTCACCACGTGCTTGAGGCCAGCCTGGGCTACAGAGTGAGTTCAAGACCATCCTGAACTACACAGTAAGAACCTATCTCAAAACAAACCACAAAGCAAGACAAAAAGGCGGACAGGATATCCTAGTAGCTAAACATACAGCCTTGGGCTGGGGATATAGCTCAGTGGAATAAGCACTTGCCTAGCAAGCACAGGGTCCTGAGTTCGATCCCCAGTACCGCAAAAACAAAACAAACAAAAAAAAACATACAGCCTTGGGGAATCTTATGACCTGGATATGAATCCTGACTGCCACTTACATTCTGTGCAGCTGTGAATAAGCCACATCGCCTGAGTCTCTGCTTCCTCGTGTGTCAAAGGGGCACACAGTGATGCCACGGTACAGGGCAGGGCTCTGGGAGCTCTCAGGGCTGCACTCAGTGTGTGAAGCTGGTCTCAGAGCTCAGGGTGGGACTGTATGAACACAAGCGCCCTCTGGCAGCCCCTTTGGAGAAAGGACAGCAAGCTCCCATGGGTCACAGAACTGGGAGCCCCAAGGACCTGACTGGGGGCACTGGCTGTATGACGGGACTGTCAGGAAAGCATTCTTTGCCAGGAAGTCACTGTCACACGCAGGGTGGGCAAAGGAGCCTGGTGTTCTGTGGGTTTAACTCTGGGGACCAGGACAAGTAGACTGGGAGCTGACCCCATGTCTGCAAGCATCCCGCCTCCTGGGGTCCTGACTGACAGCTCCTGCAGCTGTCAGCGGCAGCCTTTGCAGCCCATGGTCTTACCTGCTCTTGACCACAAGATGTCACCCAAGGAACAGCAAAGTAAGTCCAGGGAGGAAGTTGGCGGGCAGGAGGCCAGCCCAGGGAGTGCCAGGTTCTGGGAGATCACCTACAAAAGGCTGGTGGCGATGGCCATGAGTTCAAATCCCAGAGTTTCCCACAGAACAAGGCACTGTGGGCCCCACAGGACTAAATAGTAAGTGGAGATGAGAATCCCTGCTTCCTTGCCATCTGACATGCCCAGTGTGTGCATGTGGACCAGATGACAGCTGCACCACATGTTCTACCCCATGCTAGGTTCAGGCTTCCTCCTTCAGTGTGGGCAGGGGCCAGCTCTGGAGGGAGAGGACAGTGGTGCGGAGCGACTCCTGCAAACATCTGGGACACCTGCCTTTTGGTGACACAGAACACAGCCAGCAGGGAGAGGAAGGTCAGGGTGAAGATGCACTGAGGAGGAAGGGTGGGCAAAGGCTTGGGCCTTGTGCCCAGCCCAGGCCCCAAGGGACTCATGCCCAGCAAGTGCAGAGCCAGCGTTTGAGGGCAAAAGTGACCACTCTAAGGGGCCGGGGTGGCGCTGAAGGGGAGGAAGGAAGGGGACTGTCCACTGAAATGATGGGCTGGAATCCAAAAACAAGAGAGATTTCTAGGCAGCAGAATCTGATCGGACTTGATTTTGTGATTTTAAAAATTTTAAAATTATTTTCAAGACTGGGACTTGAACCCAGGGGTGCTGTACCTTTGAGCTACATCCCCAGCCTTTTTTATTTTTTGATAGGTCTTGCCAAGTTGCTCAGGCTTTCCTTGAACTTGCAGTCCTCCTGCTTCAGCCTTCCAAGAAACTAGGGTGGCAAGTGTGCAGCCACATGCATGGCCAGACTTTTATTTATTTATTTATGGAGACCGAGTCTCACTATGTAGTCCTCGCTACACAAGCCTATGAGCTGTCCTAGGCCTTGCCTTAGCCTGAGTGCTGTGATTACAGACAGGTGCCACCACACCCGGCTTAGACATGATCGTCTTTAAGGGCTCCAGACCTGAGCAGGACCAAGGCCGAGTCTGTGCGGCAGCCCCAGAAGGGACCAGAGAGAGGCATGTAAACCTGGCAGGTGGCAAACGCAGCAACAGCGGTGGACAAGACAACACAGCAGCAGAGGCAGGGCATGTCTTGGGCGCCTGGGGAGGCTTGGGTGACGGGGACGTGGGCAGCAAAGGTGGGAGGCCAGGAAGCAGGCTCCTGAGGCTTGGAGAGCACACAGGGCAATGTAAGGGTTAAAGCAGCCGAACCCGGAAGGGCGCATATGGCAGGTATCACTCCACCGCAGTGTGGACGCGGCAGAATGGACTTTAAACTCAAAGCAGTCTTTTTAATTAATGTGGGTTCTCCAGCTAGTGGGTAGCTCAGTGGTGAGGCACTTGCCCCGGGTCCTGTATCGAGCACTGCACAAACTTAAAACTAGCTTCTCAGCAGGTATGGTGCGTGTCTTGCAATCCCAGCACTCCGGGAGGCTGACGCAACAGATCACAATATCAAGCCCAGCCAGGGCCACTTAAGAGCCTCTTTCTAGACAGAGAATAGGGTTGGAGATGTAGCTCAGTGTGAAGGCCCTGGGATCAGTCCCCAGTACTACCCAAGGGGAGGAAATGGGGGCTAGTGGGTGAGGGGATTTCACTGTGCACACGTCATCCTGTCTTTCGTGGCAGTCTGGGCACAGCCAGTGGGATGCCTCTGAGAGACTTTCCAGGGTCTCTGCCGTCGTCACTTTCTAAATGCCAGGTCTGAAAGCTGCACTTGAGCCCCACCCTCAGTGAGGCACCTAGTGCAAGAGGAAGGGAGAAACAGGTCAAGACTTTATGTACTAGGCCCAACTAGAGGCTGCAAGGGACTGCTCAGGCAACAGAACCCACACTAGGAATTGCCTGAGATTGTTGCTTAGGTCTGGTTAGTGGCAGAGGTTAAAAGGAACGGTCTTCCTGCCAGGGGAGGTGGCCCACACTTGTGGTCCCAGCACCCAGAAGGCTGAGGCAGGAGTGCTCCTCACATCTGAGGACAGCCTGGGCTAAACTGTGAGATCCTACCCCCAAAAAAACAAAACAAAAAACAACAACAACAAAAAGATTTAAAGTAGGCCAGAGGGAGGCAAATAAATCCACAGGTAGAAGGAGGAAAGTTCACTGCCAGTTCTATTTTCTGCTGGAGCAGGCCTTGACTACATAGGGCATGGGATGCCCATCACAAATGGATACAAACATTTTCAAAACTTACCAGAAGCCAGGGATATAGCTCAGCGGCACAAGCGCCCTCCAGGGAAGCGCAAGGTCCAGAGTTCAATTCCCAGTACAAAAAAAACTTAGCAGGAAAATGAGACAAAATGGTGGTGGAAATCTGGACACATCATTGAACAGTGCTCTGAAGATGCTCAGCAATCTGAGGTTAAGGAAATTGCATCTCCTAACTGCAGGTTATGGGAGCTGCTCTGCCCATTCTCACCAAAAGAATGGTGACCTCCTGGCGGAAAGCATGAGCTGGTCCACTTTTAGGTGCTCTGGGGAACTCTGCTTTAAACCTCTGTCTCCCAGACTTCCCTGTTGAGAATCTCCTGGTGTTCTTGTGCGTATATATAGGAATCTATAGGGGCTGGCACCAGGAATCTTTAGATAAATCCCCCAGGCAACTCAGCCTCATTTGTAGAAGGAAGAAAACATGGACTTAAGCATATAAAAAGAGCAATCAGTTTTTGGTTTTCTTGACACAGGGCTTTCTATAGTTCAGACTGGCCTTGAACTCAGGTGTCTCTCCTGCTTCAGCCTCCCGAATGCTGCAGTTAAAAGTATTGAGAAAGAGGGTGAAGTGGAGGCTGGGTTCTCCCTCGGAAGGGCCCTCCCCGTTCACATCCACTCTCCTGGTGAGACGTGGAGCCAAGGGTCTGACTCTGCAGGGGACTCCAAGTTTTAGGGAGCATGAATCAGACGGGGGCCGAACTGGGAAGGCGGGTTCCTGGGATCTTCTGCAGAAATCAGTTCAGCAGTTACGGGTGGCTCCCAAGCATGCAGCCTGTGAACGCCCCAGGTTTGAGCTCTGTGCACACAGCCTCTCATGGGACCTGCAGGCTCTGCTGAGTTGCCTGGGGATTTATCTGAAGACTCCCGGTGCCAACCCCTACAGAGGCCTATATATACCCACAAGCACGATGGGAGAGTCTCAACAGCAAAGTCTGGGAGACAGAGGTTTATAGCAGAGCACCTACAAGTGGACCAGTACCTGCTCTGCCCCGGAGGTCACTGTTCTAGTGAGAATGGGCAGAGCAGATCCCTTGCCTGAATTAACCCAGAATTATTGGTAGGACACAGAAGCAGCTGTGTCTCTCCACAGCTCTAGTTTCAAAAGTTTTGTTAAAGCTACAAATTGGGAGGGCCAAGGAAAGATGAAGCAATGATGGCCTCTTTTTTAAAAATCACAATGATTTTCATGTTGGTGTAAAACAGCGCCAATGACTTGGACATGAGCTTTTCCCATTTGAGCACAAAATGTGGAAGATGTTTTCTGGATTCCTACAGTCAGAGATTTCCAGCCAATATGGTTGCTTGGTTAATGTTTTCAGGTCTGTGGACTGTGCTCCTCCCCGACCCCAAGCAGATGGAACGGTTTCCTCTGGCATGAACGACTGAAGCTCAGATCATTTCTTCTCTAGATGCCCCATCTTCAGGGAGGGGTCACATTTACTGCCATGATGGGCTTCAGACCTGGTTTCCTGTTCCAAGATCCTCACCCAGGGCACAGCAGCACTGCAGAGGATGGAGCTAAGCACTTTCTTGGGGAAGCTACTTACCACACAGGGTCTTGCGTGGGCACAAACTCAACAGGAACCCAAGAAACATGGGTAAGTTGGCAAGAAGAGCTGAATTCTTTTAATTCTAAGCAAATCAGAGCACCTGTGTTAATACTGAACAAAAAGAATGAAAATCAAGCCACAAGCCAGCGTTTAAATGCTTCTTTCTGAATCAAGTGCAGTAAATACAGGTAAAGCACAGTCACCTGCGAGGGAAGCCTCATGAGGAGCCAGGGCTCTGGTCCAACAGTAACTTCCCTCTGCTCAGAGATGTGTGAGGCTCCGCAAACGCTGATTAGATGGCAACACTTTGGCGTCCACAACTGAGGCTGACAAACAAGCCACCAAATACAGAGGTCAGATAGGAGGCATGTTAGACAGCAGCTGTTCACTGTCTTGTTACTGACTGTAGGGCATGATAGTTCCTTCCTGTGCCACACGAGGAAGTGGCCTTAGGTGTTCAGGTAAAAAAAGACAACAGTGAATTCATAGAAAAGTCAAATTATCAGATGTTTCTTAATACAAAGCAGATGATGGGAACAAAGCCCAGCGACTGAAACTGCTCTCCCTTTTACTCAGTTTTACACAAGGCCACACAGCAATCACACTGGGAGACAGGACAGGGTTCCTGCTCACATACAAGGTGGCACCAGCTCACCCATAGAGGATTAAGGTGTTGCTGGTTTTGAGAGGCAGTGCAAACGTTTTTAACACAAGGAAGCACAGGACAGTATGGTCAAGGAGACTACTACCTCGGCAGAGACGGGCACGTGAGGTACACGGCCCCAGCCACCGCCCCCCTGCTGAGCTTGCCATCCCTCTGCTGGGCCCTGCTGGGGCTCACACTGCTTCCCTGGGGTTCTACAGCTGCAGACTCTACCCTCGTTTCTCCCGGGTTCGCACAAGTGACAAAGGCAGTCGTGACAGGGACCCATAGTAGCTCACACTGCACATACAGGAAGTCATTACTGGCAAAGCTTTCCAGCATTTTGGCATTCAAAGTATCTCAAATATCTTATCACTGTTAGTCCACACACTAAAAATGTTTTCCACTTCAAAAACACTCTGATCACCTTCCCAAGTCATACTAATTACACGCAGCACCAACTCACTAGACTTATAGGAACTGAAAAGAGGAAAAAACACACCTTTCTTGAAAGAAGCAAAGCAGGGAAGGAGGGGCAGAAGAGCGGCGAGGCTCGTCCGAGGGCAGCACAGGCACCGCGAGCCCTTGCGCTCGTGTGAGCCCCGTGGGGCCTGAGCAGTGCTCCCGCCCCCCTCTCCAGACCATCAGTTGATGATGTTTGAGGATCTCACACCTGTAAAACACCTCGTTGACTTTCACTTGGCCCAAGCCAGAAGCCATAGCCAACAACAGGAAGGCGCAGCCCAGGCTGGTTCCCGCAGCAAGAACGACACCCCTTCCTGCGTAGGCCACACCCTCCTTCTCTTGCTTATACGCCCAGGGACATGGACTTGACAGTCACAGAAAACAAAGACTTCTGGGACACAACAGGGAAAGAAAAAGCATGCATCGTATCTACCTTCAAGGCCCCCAAAGCCTTTCTCTTCTCACAGCAATTTAGCTCTCGGTATGAAAAGGCTTTCCCAATCAGGTCTTTATAGAGAAAAGGTGGGACAAAGCACTTACTGTGGATTGCACCTAAGGTGGAAAAGCAAAAAGAAAACAAATTATTTTTTTGAGGCAAGGTCTCACTATGTAATTCAGGCTGGTCTTGAACTCACTATGTAGCCCAGCTGGCCTCAAACTATCAGCAATCCTCCTGTCTCAGGCCCCTCATGAGTGCTAGGATTACAGGTCTGCATCACTATGCCCAGTTCATGTTTACCAATTTTATTAAAAAATAATTGTACAAGGAAACATAAGCTTTAATCTGTATTCCTAGTGCTTGCAGAAGAATATAAAAAAAAAACACAGAATTTTTCTGGCGGCACTGGGGATTGAACTCAGGACCTTGTGCTTGCCAAGCAGGCACTTATTCCACTGAGCTATCTCGCCAGCCCAGATTTTTCTTTTTCTTAAGAGAAGTTCTACAAGAACTTCATGAATCCTGTAAGACTTCAGTGAGCTAAGCCACTGTCTCCTCACTGAACACCCATTACTCTGTAAATTCTGTCCTAACTGGTGGCTACTAAAGGTTTCCCGAGGGTGATTTTGTACTTGGTACATTCATGTAAAACAAGTACTACAAAGAAGTACAGTAAGAAGCATTTGAAGAACAACTATTCCTCTTTCCTGAAAAAACAAAATCAAGTCACATCCAGTCTTGCACATATAGTGACCACCTTCCTAAATCCAGAAACCAACACCTAAAGAAGTCCTCGAAGGGGGTCAGACCTGTAAGATGGTGACTGCTGAGGTCCTCCTTGCTCCTGACAGGGTTTTCAGAGGGAAACTCAGCTTCCTTGAGACACCCACTATGGTCCTCTGCCAGCACCCAAGTCAAGAAGTGTCACCAAGGCCAAGCGCCACCTCACCCGGATTGGACAGCGCAGAGCCCCATTTCCTGCCTCCAGGGCAGCCCCACAGCCCAAATCCACCTCCTCTTCGCAGAAAAGAGCCCTGGCACAGTGTCCACATCTTCATATTTATTTCCACAGTAACAACATGGAATATATTAGCTACCATTGAAAAGAACAAAGTCTCTCACTGATTGATGACTCAAGTCCCATCACAATGAATTCCAACTATTTAAGGTCTTCTGTTAACAGTTTTTGAATCAAATGCTGTAGTGAATGGATTCCCTCCCAGCTTTCAGAAGTCATGTCACAGTTTGTCTGGCAATGTGTTTACGATGGATCTGACTTCTAACACCTAGGCCAGCTGACAGTGACAGCCCATGAAACATGACTCTGTACAAGGATTTCTTGATCTAACATTCAAAGGGACATTTTTTTAGTAATAGTTTAGCTCTTACCTCTCCCTAACAGGCAGAAACCATACCCCATACTCCTATCTAACTTATTATTTTGGCATTTTAGAATAAATGAATGAGACAAGGTGGAGGCAAGAAGAAAAGCCACCTCCTTCCAGTACAAGGAGACACGGAAGCCGCAGGGAGAGGAGCAGACCCCCTGTGTGCAGCTGCTCAAGGCTGGTTGTCACAGCTCCCTTAGAAAACACCACCAGCAACAAGGGACTCAAAGTATGAGGCTGCAGTTGATATAAAAGAAGCTACATATTTAGGAAACATACAAAGTGAAAACAGTGGGTGGTGGCCAGGACAGGACTTGTGCTTGGAGCTCTGATGCACCCTGGGCCAGCTGCCCACACGCCAAAGCCCATTCCTGATTAGTTATCAATATGCAATGCAAACCCAACTACTGAAACATACACTTGTTTTTCAGAAGAGGGAAATAAAGGCACGGAAACCTGCCAAAATAGATTTTTTTCCATAAGAATAGTATGGTTGATTAAAATAGTTTATCACTAGTAAAACTTGTATCACTAGAGCACACGATACAAATTAGTCTTAAAAAATGACATTCACTGAATTCCTGGCCTCTGTGTCCAGTGTGAATCATGATCAGAAACAGGTTGCAGTGACAGGCTTAGAGGAGCTGTCTGGGGTCTCTCCAGTACACTAGTGTTTCAGATGAGAACCACCATGGTAAAGCACTGGGTGTCCACTGTGCCTTGTAGTGTGACACACGGCAGTCAGAGTCAGCCACGATGTGCAGGGTCACCATGGCCACCGAGAGATGCACCTGTGTGACTTATTAGGGCCTCCACACCTAGACAGTGCAATAAAGTATCTCCCACTTCAATAAATATTTCTGTATAGTTTTTGTATTTTGCTTTTAAGCTCAGCTTAAATTTTGTCAAGGAAACCATTTCACAAGATGGTATGTCACAGCCTACGATCAGTAATATTCCTGGTTTATTAGAATCTGAAGAAGTCCATATTACATCAAATATAAATATATATATATTTACATTTCCTTCTTAGCTTTTCAACTTAAGTGAGTGTATTTATAGATAATGCCACAAACGCACCACTATTATGATCCTCAGTGCAGCTGATATTTCCCTTCCATTAGATGCATATAAGATAAGACAGCATCTTAAAAGAGGTGTACTGTTCTTTTTTTAAAAAAAAGGAGAAAATGGGACATCCATGAATGGAAGTCTAGGAATTTTCTAAGAGATTCTTCTCTGGTTTTTGATTTTTAAGATACCTGAAAAATGTGGTCCCTTTTTGAAGTGCTATTCTCTACTTGGGGACAAGAAAATAAAATACGCAACTAAGAAAGGAAAAGAGTCCAAAGAAAAGAGAACCTGTTTGTTAGCTCATTAATCTGCTTAGTAAAGATCTGTTTTTAAAAGGTTTGAATGCTGTACAATATTATACAAAAAACAATCTTCAGCCTTTGAAGCAGCTGCTTCATTTTCTTAGAGATCTGTTTGCCCTGTTAACAGTCTGCGGCCACTGTGGGCCTGGTCTCTGTCACTTCCGGTCATCGATGGTCTTAATGAACTCCACAGCCGCTGTGAACTGCATCCACCAGTAGGACTCCTCTCCGGACAGACAGCTGGCGTAGAAGCTGCTGATGTACTGCACGGTAGACAGCAGACAGGGTGGGTTTGCCTGGAGAAGTGAGAAGTGCGAGAGTGGATTGCTCAGATGCTGGGCTCTATCTGAGTCCCCTTACTAAGTGTTCCTCTGTGAGATACCAGTGCTTTTGAAAAGAAACCCCTGGTTTGCTTCTTGGAGGTGATCTACAAGTACTACTCTGAGCAACACAGCGTCAGAGAAAGGCACCTGGGCTCTGAGCCTAGCTGAGCCATCCACAGCCCTCCACCCCAGCCAGTCACCTCACCGCGCTGCTCTCTAAGGGGGCTGAACTAACCCCATAGTCCAACTCAACATGCCAGGACTCCAAAAGCTCAGCAAGAAAATAAATGCTGTAGGTAAAGTGAGTTACATATGGTTGGTAAATCTGGGTAGGAACCATCATGCAAGGTAATATGCCCCGTGTAGAAAGAGGGAAAACAGAACATCTCCTGTTTGGGATTTTTTTTCCACTTTCTTCATGGGAAAAGAAAAGATCCAAGTTGTTAGATGTTTAGGTAAGGTCCTTTCCTTAAAATTAGATTAACCTAGCTCAGATCACATACAGAAGAGAGAACACCAATGGCTCATGTGCAGCGTGTCTCTGACTCGGATCTGAGAAGTGCAAAATATCACCAGTGCTAAGAATTAGTGAGCATGGTGGCAGATGCCTACAATCATAGCTATGCAGAAAGCTGAGGCAGGAAGATGCAGCTCAGTGGTAGAGTGGTTCCCTAGTATGCATGAGGCCCTGGATTCAATACACAACCCTGCAGTAGGGAAGAAGAAGAAAAAAGGCAATCAACCAACCATACTTTTAGATATCAATGGCTGAGTTGCACTGGCTGAAATACCTAAGTGAGGGAGGGGCTATGTGCACCCAAAATGCATGGTGAAAATAAACTGTTTAAATGATAAAGCTTTAGTTTTAAAGTTCAAAGAAAACTGGAAAAAAAAAGGCAAGGTATAGTCATGTCCAAATAGCCAGGTGTGGTGCTCTATGCCTATAATCTCAGCAGTCAGGAGGCTGAGGCAGGAGGATTGCCAAGTACAAGGTGAGCCTGGGCTACATAAGCAAGTTCAAGGGCAGCCTAGACTACATAGTGAGACCCTGTCGCAAAAAAAAAAAAAAAAAAACAGGATTGTCCAAATAATAATATGCAATTAAAAATAAGAAGCTAAAACGGGAAGAGATGGTCTACCTAAGAGACACTATAAAGAACGCCATGTGTTGGGCCGGGGATATAGTTCAGTGACACAAGTGCCTGCCTGGCAAGCACAAGGTCCTGAGTTCGATTCCCAGTACAAAAAAAAAAAAAAAAACAGCTTAAGAATGCCATGTGAAAGACAAAAGCAAAACCCGAGAGACACTGCTTTCACTTACTCACTCAGTGACTGTGACCTAAGGGCCCACCCAGGACTACAGGCACCACTTTAAGAGCTGACAGTGGTGTCCACGAATTGTTCCTCCCACCCTTTCTTTTAAAAGCCCTGACATCTGGATGGAACAAATCTTGCCATTAGACACTTCCTGGGTGACACAGAGCTTGAGACTTGGAACAGAGCCCAGGTCCCTAACACCATGTGCAGCCCTGTACCATTCTTCTCAGGCTGCCACACATGCATTCACTAACCAACTGCAGCAAGGGACCCACCTTTATCAGCACGAACACCAACACAGGGACAAAGTCATCTGCCCCAGGGACGGAATCCTCATTGGCCAGGCTCAGGAGGTTCATAATTGTGGAACACATTCTCAGGATGCACTGCACTTTGTCCCGAGGGGTTTTATAAGCACTTATTGTCCTGATTTCGGACTGTGCTGATGGCCACGGTGCCTCTCGAAGATAAACCTAAAGGAGACCACATACAACATGTAGATCCCAGACCCCACGGTAATCGGTGCAGGGAACGAGATGGCAGCAACCTTTACACCAGGAGGCAGGGGCCAGGGCGGCTGCTTTTACCTTTTTTCCACAAAGCCACGTTGTAGCTCCTACTCTCCCACCCAAGGTTACAGTGTACCCCTCAAGTTTTGCTGGGGACAGAAGCTCTGCTCAGGTACTGAGTCCTTCTGGGAAAGGGCTCTCTCTCTCTCCTCTACTGAGGTCCACTTCCATGCCAGGAATTCAAATCCCCGAAGGACCTTCAAGAATGTGACAGGGTGAAGAACACCTAGTGCAAATGGTGTTCTGTGTTCTACAGCACCCTAGTTCCTTGACAGAGTGTTAACATGCACAACACTGCTCTACTTAACATCACCCAGGCCACAAAAACTTGCAGTACCTCTGGTATCTGAAGAGCTCTGTGGTTTGCAGTCACTACTTTTGACAATCTTTGGATGTGTTCGTGAAGAACCCTGAAAATTCCCCAAAATACAGATGTAAATATACATTTCAAAAAGTAAAACACAAAACATATAATGGATTTTTAAAAAAACACTAAAATATTTGACTGATTTCTAGATACAGATTACAGCTTCAGCTTAGACTCTCTCTTAGCCATAAGTAAGTACTCGTCAAAACAGGCTCATATTGCCAGGCAGATTGTACATGCCTGTAATCCCAGCTTCAGGGGTGGCTGAGCAGAAGGATAAACAGTTTGAAGCCAGCCTAGGCAACTTAGAGAGACACTGTCTCAGAAAAACAGAGCTGGGGATGTAACTCTGAGCAGAGCACTATGCCACCCCTCCTCACATCTAGGGTCTAACTGAAATGCTGAGCAGAGGGAGGGAGTGTAGCGGTGAAAGGAAAGCCCTCTTCTCTTAAACTGGAGCAGTACTCTAAGGCGTGAGGGGGAGCAGAGGGGAACGGAGGGGAGGGAGGGGAGGGGAGCAGAGGGGAGGGGAGGGGAGCGGGGAGGGGTTGAATAAAGGTCTTAAGATGTATTACGTGTGTGTACCCACTCCTCATAAGGAGTGCAATCACTGGGCACTCCCAACGTGCACTAATACACATAGCCCTGGGGTAGGCTACCAACCCCTGAGACCATGAACCAACGAGGGAAGCATTTCACAGGCAAGAGAATTCTCTCATATATATATATTCAACCACTTAAAATATATGAAGGGTTGGGGCTGTAGTTCAGCAGTAAGGTGCTTGCCTAGAATACATGGGGCCGGGTATGGTGGCGCACGCCTATAATCCCAGCACTCGGCTGAGGCAGGAGGATCACTGTGAGTTCAAGACCAGCCTGGGCCACAGAGAGCTCAAGGCCAGCCTAAACTGCATAGCGAGACCCTGTCTCAAACAGAAAATAATAATAATTAAACAAAACAAAACATGAGACCACACACACACACACACACACACACCCAGATTCTGTAAAGAAAAAAAAAAGCTTATTATAAACCACTAATAAGCCTCCCTGAGATCCTACTACATGGATCCCCAAGAACTACTGAGCACTATAAGCCACTGTCACTGCTGGGAAGCTGACAATAACATGATGACAGCTGTAACACGCTTACAGGTAGGATTATGGAGCAGTGTTCAAGAACATAAAAAAGAGGGAGAAAAAACCCTGCTAAATCTTCATACTCTCAATGCCCCCAAATAACCAATGTTACTATCCCAGATTGTTTTAAAAAGTGCTATCTATCTATTTATCCATCCACCCACCCATTCATCCATTCATTCCAGGGTCTTTTGTACATTCAAGTACTCTTTATTAAAAGGCTGGAAGATTGTTAATTTCCTATGACTTTGTGTGAAATTCTGTATTGCTTGTATTGTTTTTGTGCTATTTTCTAAATGTATGTGTGTTTTTAATGTGTTTGTTTTTATCTTTAAAATAAAAAAGGACAATAAATAAATAAACTCCATTAAATTGTCTGTAATATTACTAGTAAATACATGCTTTTTACTGAATTTGCTGCTTTAAAAAAAGGGCTAAAAGGCTGAGGCAGGAGGATCAGACGTTTGAGTCCAGTGTGAATAGCTCAGCAAGACCCTGTCACAGAATAAAAATTTTAAAAGGGCTCAGGATGTAGCTCAGTATAAAGGCCCTGGGTTCAATTCCCAATACCACAAAGAAATTTGAGACATAATTCATATTCAGTATCACACAATTCCAGATATTTGTTGATATTCAAATACATAACTATTCATTCCTAATAAATATATAATGAGTGCATATTAGAAGCCAAGCACCATGCTTGATATCGTGACACAGTGGTGAATAAAAGTATTATTTCCTGCAGTCATGGAGGGGACAATCAGTCCAGTAGTGGAACAGGTATTTCTCAAATGATCACACAATGATGGGCTGGGCATGCTGGCACATGCCTGTAATCCCAGTACTCAGGAGGCTAAGGCAAGAGGATTGCCCTGCATTTAAGGTCAGCCCAGGCTACATAGTGAGTTCAAGACCAGCTTGAACTACACAGCAAGACTCTGTCTCTATAAAAAAAAAAAAAAAAAAAAAAAAACCCAAAACACCATCCAGTGATCAACAAAAAGAGAGAATTTCATTCCCCAGAGACATCTGGCACTGTCCAGAGGCATTTCTGCTGGACATCTAGGGTACAAAGACTAGGAATGCTGCCAAACATCCTACCACAGGATCTGGTCCCAAATGTCAGTAGTGCTGCATTGAGAAATTGTGATTCAAACAAATCGCAAATGGCAACTGTGCAAGTGCTAAAAAAGGTACTAGGCCTAAGAGACCCCTGAGGAGATTGAAACAGGTCCAGAAAGACTTCCCAGGGAAGGGACCTAAATGATAAAGAGTTCCTCGCATGAAGGCAGGGACGCACGGTAGACAACAGTGCCTTCCAAAAAGACCTTACCAATTCATCTTTCCTCTAGCCTGACTGCCTACAGCTCTGAAAACCTGGTACTATCATTCTCTTTTACCATGTGGCTTTGATAGGAAAAATGCTGATATATTTTCTTTGCTATCAGATACTAAACACACACTTGCCTAAGTATGGGGCTACCTGCAATATCCATGTGGTCCAACACACACACTGAACATAGAAGCACTCACTGGTCACGAAGTATATCCCCATCCTGGTTAGGGTAGAAAGCAAGCTTGAAAATCCGATTCATCACACTCCGTTCAATAGCCAGCTGGGCATCCTGAAGCTGCTCTTCACTGGCATTTTGCCATATGACATCCTGGGCCATTACACCATAAAGGAACTGCAGAAAATCTTCTACCTGAGCAGTTTTATCATCAGCTGCTGTGAGTTTCTGAAAGTCTCCAATGCAAAATAATAATCTTTAAAATATACCATATGACTAACCTTAAAATCTTAAAAAATATACTACAGAAATGATTTAAAATTATTTTGTATAAAATCTTACACAAAGGGGTACATATAATCACATACCCACATGGTATCAGTCTGTTATTCTTAACCTGAAAATATTAAATGGAAAACTACAGAAATGCACAATTCATAAATAGTATGCCATTCTGAGTCGCATCAAGAAACTGCTCCACCCAGCCCAGGATGTGAACCACCTGAGTTATGGAGGTCGCAGAGCGCCCAGAGCCGTCTGGTCTGAGGCGCCCTCTGGGGGTCCCAGAGCACAGCCCTCATGGTGGAGAGCACAACTCTAATCACCAGTGAGGCTGACCCCAGGGTCTTCAGTCAACAGTGCCTGAGTGTGATTTATTTTTGGAGACTATGCAGCCAAATCATTAAAATCTGAAGAAGTAAGAAATCTGTACACATTTAAGTGCAGGGAGTTTGTTGTAAAAATATGTATTGGTGTTAAAAAATGGGGAAAATTGTGTGGACGCAAAAATTTACCAACTTCCCTGGTTTTAAAATTAGATATTCAATTTGAGAAAAAAGTGTAATCTTGAGATTTGACATCAAAATTTATTAACAACCCATAGAGGAGGATAAATATGATGAAAATACATCAAACACATTGAAATACCTCAAAATATAAAGACTGGGAGGAAAGGTGAGGGAAAGGGGGTAACAGGGTGAAAGGGTTACAGCATGCTGTGTGCATGCACAAATCTGCCAAAAGGAAATGCATTAATCTGTATAACAAAATGCACTGATTCAAAAATGTGGCATAAATTTTTTAAAATGAAAGTATTTTTAAAGTCCTAAAAGTCTTTTGGCCTTTTCTTTTCACAGTAGTAAATTTAATTTTACTCCAAAAAGAATCCATTAAAGAACTGAGTATTTGAGGAGCTTTTCTAGGACACAGGTATTCATACAAACTAGCAAAGCAAAACAAAACACAATATTGCATTCTTCCCAATAATAAAGAAAGGCTTCATGAAAAGTATTTAGTTACCTTGAATGAATTCCCTGATCTTCTTTTCTTTGCTCTCAAGCAGTAACCTCACACAGACAGTGGTAAAATATCGATTGGCCACTTCTTTGTCACGCAAAACCCTCTGCAAGAGCCTTTCCAGGTGAGCCTGTGTGGTCTGGAGCCCTTGTCGACAGCGAGTGAGATATGCAATATACGGGGCTCGTTTCCTAAAAGGAAAAATGCTCTGTAGAATGAGACATGTAAAGTACACTCTTTCTTGATGACTCTGAGTCTTGATTTTTTAAAAAAAATTTACTTTCACTGAGTTTGGTTTTGCAAATTGGCGTGTCAGGCTACAGTCAAGTGTCTTGGGGACTGTTCACATTCCCAGCTCAAGAAACAGAACCCTGTGCATGATCAAAGTAGTGAAACACTTAGATACCGAACCCACTAAATGTCACTATGCCTCTTCACAAACTTAACCACTTTCACATTGGTAGGATCTCATACTTAGCACGAACTGACTGCTACAAAAGACTAAAAAAACCCAACAAGACACAGAGATATACACACGGCCATTAAACACGCCTCACCAATCACCTGCTTATAATGTAAGGCAGTATTAGATCAATGACCCTTCAGCCTCACAGTGGGCACACTGCCTGCGTACCTCTGTTACTCTTTTCACCACCACGAGCAAGGGGGCAGCAGATAAAAACGGGGAACAAGTTCTAGGGCCACTCCTACATCTTTAGCCCAGACAACTAGTTCTAACATGCCTACACAATTAAAAGGGGTAACATACTTATTACAGCTTCACAGCTGAGACAAACTCTGCTCCTTCTGTATAAAGTTGAAGCACACTTTCTATTAGTGAGAGTGGCTCACTTATAACTAAATTTCTAGAATGTGTTACTTAGAAATCTACATTCAAGCCAGGTATGGTGGCACACACTTGTAATCCCAGCACTCAGGAGGCTGAGGCAGGAGCATCATTGCAAGTTCGAGACCAGCCTGGGCTCCAGAGTGAGCTCAAGACCAGCCTAAAGTGCTTAGCAAGACCCTGTCTCAAAATGACCAAAAAAAAAAAAAAGAAGAAGAAGAAGAAGAAGAAGAAAGAAATACACATTTAGGTAAATACAGTTACATATTTTGTAGTAAGCCTAGATTTACTTCTGAAAAAATGACCAAAAGGAAAACACTGGAGCTAGAAGTCAGGTCCACAAGCTGAACAGACTGTGTGCATTACCTGTAGTCCTCAGCGATGGATGCCAGCAGTTTCCTACAAGTCCTATTATCAAATCGGCACACACAGCGCATCGTTTCTTGAAGTTGAGCCATTAAGTTCTTATCTTGTAAATTAATTGCTTCAGCTATTTGAACTTTTAGGAAGCATACAATTTCATTGTCTAAACAAACAAAAATTCTGTTATTGAAAATTTCCATGGGCTTGCATAAGCTGGGTGCAACCTGTGAGCATTAGGATAATAATTCTACGGTAAGCAGTACTGCCATCCCCATTCAGCAAGAACTTTCACAAACCATCAGTACTCAAAATGATCTTTCACCCAAAGACTAACTGTGACACTAACATAAATGCATTAAACTGATACAGCTGGGCATGTGGTATTTGCCTATAATCCCAGCTACTCACAGAGGATCTGAAATTGAAGCCCAGCCCGGGAACTTAGCAGGACCCTGCTCAGAACAAAAAAACCCAGCCAGATGTGGTGGCACACACATGTAATCCCAGTAAGGGAAGGCTGAGGCAGGAGGATTGCTATGAGATTAAGGTCAGCCAGGGCTACAAAGTGATTCAAGGTCTAGCTGAACCACATTGCAAGATCCTGCCTCAAAAAAAACCCAAAAACAAAACATGGCTGGGGGTGTAGTTCAGGGGTAAAGTGCTTGCCTAACATGTGCAGTGGGTTCAATTTCTAATACCACAAAGAAATTTGAGACATAATTCATATTCAGTATCACACAATTCCAGATATTTGTTGATATTCAAATATATAACTTCATTCCTAATAAATATATAATGAGTGTATATTAGAAGCCAAGCACCACATTTGACATTGTGACACAGCAGTGAATAAAAGTATTATTTCCTGCAGTCATGGAGGAGACAATTGATCCAGTAGTGGAACGAGCATTTTCAAACGGCCACACAACCAGCGATTGGCTGGGCATGGCAGCACATGCCTATAAGCCAGTACTTAGGAGGTGGAGGCAGGAGAATCATGTGAGTTTGAGGACAGCCTGGGCTTCAAAGTGAGTTCAAGACCAGCCTGAATTGCATGCAAAACCCTTTCTCAAAAAAGACAAAAAACAAAAAAAAAAAAAACCCTAATACCAAAAGGAAAGAGAAACAGTTCAATCATGGAATTTCCGTGCAGCAGAACAGCTGAATACTGGAAATTCTGTACGGTTCAAACTGTAAATATAAACAAAAACCAACTTACCTTCTGGGTCTGTATGGTCTGGTAACCCATTCCGTGTGGAATGAGTCAGCACTGGGAAGGCAACAGAATCTGCCGAGCAAAGAGCGAGTCTCAGTTTCTTTTTTGCATCTCTGAAAGTGAATAAAGCATACATTAATTTTTAAATCCAGAAATGATCACGTGTGTGTGTGTGTGTGTGTGTGTGTGTGTGTGTGTGGTGCTGAGGATCAAACCAAAGGCCTCATGCATTGTAAGTATGTGCTCTACCACTGAGCTACAGCAGTCAGAAGTGGTCTTATTTTATGACTTTTTTGGTACCAGAAATCGAACTCAGGACCTTACACTTGCCAGGCAGGCACTTATGCCACTGAGCTAGATCCTTGGCCCTGTCTTATTTTATGAATATTTATGATATAGATTAACATGCTACCTCATAACGCAAATATTTCAGATGATCACTTAAAAGAAGACACTTAAAAAACAGGCTTCTGACTACCTGGAGAACAAGGTTCTAAAAGTTCTCTGAGGCAAGGAACCACTCTCTACAGCAGCCAGAATCAAGTCCTTTCTGACCTCCCATCGAATGCTGAGAACTCCAATATGCATGGAAGAAAACGAGGACAGAATATATGTCAGGGTTAAGGAGGACACAGGAGCTATCCATGGCCCCCAACACCTAAAGTGAGAACACCTTTTACCATATATCTTGAGAGGTGCTGGTCCTACCATAACACAAACTTGCTTCTGCCAAAAAGCTCTTTCTATTGCTCTACCACTTGGAAGTTTTTCATGTTGAGCTGAAACAGGATTCCTTTTAACTTCCAACTGCTGAAGCACCACTTACTGCCACTGGTGGCAAAGCTCTCCTAAGGTAGGGGCCACCCTCCACAGCAGTAGAGCCTGCAGTCCTTTCGGGCCCTGTGGACATGGAGCAGGATGTCCAAAGTGGCCATCAAAAGAAAGGTGAGTGAGCAGCTCTGAAAAAGGACAGAGAGCGTGCCTCACCACAGGCTACCACATGTCCACCGCATGGTTAGCTGAGTCTTTCCCTACTAGATTTATTCCTATAAAATGGGTAATTCAGAAATCATGCTGATTAAATATAATATTCCATGAGTATCAAAAATCTTATGATGTTCATAATGGTAAAGTCACCTGATTAATTTAGGAAAATAAAATGTAGCTGAAAATAAAAATTCTGTTGGCTACTCTTCTCCTAATTTTACTGTAGGAAAGAAACCATACGGTTTCAAAATATTTATAAATAAAATAATATGCTCTTTAGAGTTTGCTCTGAAATAACCAGAGGATGTCAGTATGGATCTGAAGAATGGGCGCATCAGGATACACTTTACTCGGGGCTTTGAAGTCTGTGCTTCTTGTCTGGGAAGCAGAGGTTTCTTAACAAAGGCAACATTTCCTGATCCTGAAGTCCTTTTCTTTCTCAAACCCTGACAGAAACTGAAGCCTATCCATGGAACAGAGAGGATGACAAAAAGCGGACTCCAGGAGGTAAAGCAGAGAATTTAGATCTAAAACTGTTTATGGTTAAAAGTAACACCAGAAATAGGAGGAAAATTACACCACACAAGAATAACTCAGCCTGAACAAGGCAGTGGTCTCAACTAAAACATCAGATATGGTTTCTTTGCTCCCTTATATTCTTTGGGTATGCTTATGGTGCTTGCAGGCATACAGGTGAAGAACTGCAGATAACTGGTGCTGGATAGAAGAGCCTTATTTTTTTCTATGGCATCTTGCTATTTTTGTAACATGGTGATTGGGCTGAACAAAATCAAAGTGCAAAAAAAAAAAATCAAAGTACAGTAGTAACTGATCTCTTCTTCCTGGGTGAGTGAGCACACAATTAAATACTGATGTCAGCACCCTTGGACATACCCAGGCGACTGGTGTTTCCCTACTGTTTGTCTCTGAAATGATGCAGTGTTTGGCTGTGGTCCAAAGCTTTGAAGCACTGCTACTTGGCATCTCCTTTCTTCAGTGGAGCTATCACCATTGAAACAGGCCAGAGTTGATTAAATATTAGGTAAGTCAAGTCTTGCTTGCCTTCAATCATCTTCATATGAGACCTTTTATTTCTTCTCCATTTTCTTTTCATACCCCAGGTTTTTTTAAAAAATGGTTTTAGGTAATGTTCATGATGAGAGCGAGTACTTAAACGGTGCCATTAACAAAAGCAAGTTCTAAGAAAGTGCATTTCTTTATAGAACTGTGTCATATCATCCTTTGGGCTCTGTGCTGGATTGACAACTGGTGGTCAACCTCTAACACCAAGCTGAACTAAACCAGCATGGTCGTGGATGGAAGGCCCACCTGAGGATTGTTGCTGGCAGCATAAGAGGCAGAATTGGAGAAGAAGTTTAAAAGTTGTAGACAGCTGTTGGGTTTCCTGGAGAAGCTTGTCATGCTGGCTTTCCTGATGAACTTAGCTATTCACATCGTTGGAGGAGCTTGGCATTTTGTTGTTACTGAGAATAGCTACAGTTCACTTTGGGGGAGCTCTGGTCCTAATGGTTCAATCTCCTGGAGAAGCTTGTTGCACTGGCCTTCTTGATACAGACTCAGCTATCTCATCGTCAGAGGAGCTCGGGACCTCACTGTTGCTGAGGATGGCTGTGGTACCTTTCAGAGGAGCTCTGATTCTTCTGAGCGTCGCTTCCTGGCTCCAGTGCACATCCCTCAGCCTGCTGGCACAGATCCTTCATCCTGCTGGCATGGACTTTCTAGCTTCCACCACTGACCTTTTAGCCTTCCCAGCGTAGATCCGTGAAAGAGACCTGCATGAGACATTGTTGTGTGCTCCTGGCCTCCAATCCAGTTGGACTCATGGAGGGGATCGTAATGGGCTCTAGGTCTTCAGCTGGACTCATGTAGGACATTACTGTGGACTTCAGACCCTTACCTGGATTCTTTCATTCTTCAGTGTGTGGACAGATTTCCTTCTTTTTTTTTTGGTCTTTTTAACACAGGGTCTCGCTTTGCAGTTCAGGCTGGCCTTGAGCTCACTTTGTAGCCCAGGCTGGTCTCAAACTCTCAATGATCCACCTGCCTCAGACTCCCAAGTGCTGGGATTACAGGTGTGCACCAACCACCATGCCCAGCTATCCTGCACTTTTTGTATATGACTCTTTGAGTGACTATTATAAAATAATTCCATAATCTGTCCTGTATTGTTTCCCTTGTAAACCCTGACTACAATAGGCCCTCTGTTGGAAATGTAGGATCAAGTCTGAAATAATGCCTTATTAATTGTATCCTTTAGTATTATGGATGTAGGACAGTACTGTATCATACCTCTGTGAATATAAAATATCTTGTACCTGCTTTATGGTACATAGTAGTGACCGTGATTTATCAGAGCTGTTTTCAATGATGACACTCTAGAATGTTTTCTTTCCAGATGATGATTAAGAAGCTAATAGAAAAAAGTGGTCCCAGTACCACAACAGTAACAGAACTTTGTTGTTTTCTGAGTATTTTTCTTTTTTTTAAGCACAGTGTGCTGGATGTCTTTGTTCAGATGACTGCAGAACATGGTAAAGCTGTTGCTGCTACTGATGTGTAACATACTGCTATTATTGGTCTTTTTATATAAATACATACATACATATATACATATATATATACACACACACAAACACACATACATACATAATTTGAACTTTTGGAAACTTTCACTGTGCTGTCAACTTTGGAAAAAGTTAGCCCAGTTGAACTGGCACGTACAGAAAGCAATAGCCATATTGGGGTAGAAACGTCACACTTCGTTTTCTTTCCCATTTGTATAGGGAAATGCACTGTATTAAATATATAAGGTCTCACCTACATGGGTTTGATTACAGAAACTAATGAAGTATTCTCTAAATAATGAAAAAAAAAAAACAAAAAAAGAGAGAGGTCTCCAGGAGGTTTACTGAGACATCGATGATTGAGTCACTCTGCTGATCCCAGGGCAGATGAGTCCTGAGCACCTGTGTCCTCCCCAGCCGGTACCTGGTGGCTTTGCATAGGCAGGGGCACTGCAACTTGTTTCACTTAAGTCAATTATGTGAATTCTGTGGGCAAATGAGGTTTTTAAATCCCTGCATTAAAGCCACTGATAAATGACATCCACAAGTAAAGCAAGTGTTCTTAGTAAATAGCATTTTGTAATCTGTGTGCTTTATATATATTTATTAAGTGACTTAGTGCACTGTGACTGCAATGGAGATGAAAACTGCAAACCTGAAAGTTGTAAAAGGAATACCTGTAAGAGAAAGCCGAGTCCTGAGGGTGAGCAGCCTGGCTGGCAGAGTCTGGGAGGTCATCGGCTGAGATGTTCTGTAGCGTTTCATCACGAGGAGAATCGTGTGCACTTTCACCATCACCCAGGACCTCTGAAAAACACCCATCCGCCAAGAAAAGGATAACCAGGTTAATTTGGAATATTTGGTACTCAGAGCAACTCAATCACAAGTTAGCACCGCTTTGCAGTAAGAGTTCTTTGGGGGAAAATACAGAGAAAGAAAACAAACTTCAAACATTTAACCAAGTTGCCCACAGCAATGACAATGTATCAGGAGAGCAGGTACCGAGACTAGTCCTGACCCAATCCCAAGTAGGGAAAATGCAAGCAAAGTTAATATTCCATCATGAGAATCACTGAACCACAGAACTAAAAGGGACCTCAAAAATCACTTTGCACAATCTTGCCATTTTTTTTTTTTTTCCGGGACCGGGGATCGAACTCAGGGCCCTAGTGCTCAGCGGCAAGCACTTAGCCCACTGAGCTGTACCTCCAGCCCTTTTTTTTTTTTTTTTTTTTTCAATCTTGCCATTTTACAGACACAGCCTCCTGCCCAGTCAGAAAATCTCTTGCTCTAAACCCTGTGGGGTCTCCAGTGACACCACCCTGAATGCACCCAATCTCATCTAAATCCCACAAATGCCCAATGTCTTAGGTAGACCAAGCAGCTGAGTCTCCCAATTCTCCTCACCACAGCCCTCCCACTGCACAGAAGAACAAATCTCACAAACGCAGCAAAGGCCAGGTTTGTGGTTCTCAAGCTGTTACATTTTTAATTAATTAAGAAAAGGTAATATACACACGTGTATAATCAAAAGAAACAAAAGTTCCTCAATGTAATAAAGACACTGTGTTTATATAGGAAAGTATCATTCTTAGAAGACAATTTCAAATGCTTCAAGAAAAAATAGAAAATTTGGCAAAACATTAAAAGCTGGGTAAGTCTACACTGACTATATATAAACTTCCATCTTATTATTTAACTCTATGTAGAAGTTCCTCTTTTCTCACCTCCCTTACAGCCAAACTCCTGTTATCTGTTTGCTGACGATTCTTCCAGAACATCCTCTGTACACACAGATACAAGTATATCCAGCACATGACTAATGCTTTTATGGACTTCTATTTCTCTTTTCTTAATCTTGAGGACTGTACCATAGTCTTCTGGCAGCTACTTGATATTCCACTATAAGGTAAATATAATCCTTTAAAACTAAGTACCTTTAAAACTAAGTACCAAGCCAGGAGTGGTGGCTCATGCCTATAATCCCAGCATTCGGAAGGCTGAGGCAGAAGGATTGCCAGGAGTTCAAGGCTAGCCTGAGGTACACAGTGGGTTCAAAACTCAGCCTGAACTGCATAGCAACACCCTATCTCAAAAAACACAAATGAAATGAAAAAAATACTAAGTATCAAACAATAATGGATAACCTGTCCTAAGAGTCTCTTGCTTCTGCTATGTCTAGAGTGTATAACTAGATGAAATTATAACTCTGAGGACAGAAGTGCACAATTCCTGCTGGTGCACTCCAGACTCATGAGATGACAGCTCTATAGCACCAGAATATCTGGGAATGCTTGGATTTAGTGGGTGAAATATCAATTTAATCTAATTTGGTTACGAAGTCTATAATTCTGAAATAATATACTGATTCTCCTAGCTGTTATTATTGTTATTTTTTTTTTTTTTTTGTCTTTTTGGAACAGGGTCTCACTTTGCAGTTCAGGCTGACCTTGAGCTCACTTTGTAGCCCAGGCTGGTCTCGAACTCGTGATGATCTTCCTACCTCAGCTTCCCAAGTGCTGGGATTACAGCACGCCACCAAGCCTGGCTATGTTATTTCTTTTTAAAGGCTACTTCAATTCAGATTACCTTTATCACTATAATAAAAAAAAAAGCTATTAAAATCTTTTTTTGTTTGTTTGTTACCAGGAATTGAACTCAGGGCCTTGCACTTGCCAAACAAGGCGCTTTGCTTCTGAGCTACACCCCCGGCCCCTCAAATCTTCAGCATGGTGATCACCTGCACTTTCATAGTTTGCCATTGCTCCTTCACTGGGGCTGGTCCTTTTAATGGCATTCCGGTATTTGTCCAGAATATCCTCAGCGACCTGAGCTTGTGCACTGACCCTGGGGTTGGGATCATCTGCAGGGGAAAAAAAAGAGAAAATCAGCTCCCTGGCTATGTGCCAACCCTGATGTTAGTATGACACCAGTAGCATAATCCCGAAGGCAGATTAGGAGGTGAGACTTAAAAAGAGCACATATCTCAATGTTAAGAGGCACCATGCAGCTGCCTACATATCCCACATCTAGGTCCACAAGTTTTGTCAAAGCAGAAAATTAGGAGGAGTTCCTCCACCTTCTCATCATCACCAGAATTTTTCATAACAGTGTCAGAGTTCAGTACAGACTGAATGGATGGCAGGTTTCTAAAGGCTTACACTCAAGTCACTGTTATTAGCAATTCATGCCAACAGAACTTCCAACAATGCATTTTTATATGCAGACTTCATTTAATCAGACATCTCCATGCTAAAGGAGAAAAAAGAACTATTCAAACTTAGATTTAAGCCCTTTTTTGATGAAAAAAATGCCTTTCTTCATTCTTTCTTCATAAATCCTTCTCTATACGACACTTGAAAGCCACAGATACTCATTCTGTCTTTCTAGATCTCACCATGACAGCACAGCGGCCAGGACAGAGTGCTTTTGTACATGCAAGGGCCAAAAGGTCAGAAGCACTCCTAGAGTCTAGGCTTCTGGGGGTGCTGAAATGGGAGTTGGGGTGCACAGAGAAAAGGCTATCACAGCCACAGTGCAGCTCTGTTTACTGACCGGATTGTTATCCCACCTACAGAATCAACACATCAAAAATGTTATCCTGGCCAGAAGCACTTGCCTGCAATCTCAGCATTGGAAAGGCTGCCACAGGAGGACTCCCATGATTTCAAGCCCAGCCGGTGCTACATAGTGAGTTCAAGGCCAGCCTGAACTATATAGCAACATCCCGTCTCAAAAAAACCCAAAGCCCACAAAAAAGTTACCTTAGTCTACAATCCTATTCCTTAACTTAACTGGGCTCTCAGAGCAGAGAAACGCAATAGACTTGCAGGACAAAATACCTGTCTAGGGAGTGGTATACAGCTACGCTAATAGTTACTAATGAGCCTACATCTCATAGAATCTCATTTTTTAAAACATGCTAAAATCACATCAAAATTTAATGAACATCTACCATATGCCAGGAACTGTGCTAAGCACCTTATAGGGACTATCTCAAACATCAAACCTTATAGAGATACTATTAACCCATTTTATAGCAGAGCAAATCAAGGCACAGAGAAGTGAAGCAGTATGCTCACAGGCTCTGTTTTTGTTTTCATGAAACAGGTATTTGGCATTCATATCTCTGTAAAATTATATTTAAATACACCGAGAAGACTTCCAAGTAATTTTTTGCTAAAACAATATTTGAATTAATGATAAGGGATTCCTAACACAAACTGACCTTTTTCCAAATGTTAACAGATAAAAACCTTTTTCATTATAGGATCTTAATTTAGAGGGGATGTACTTTTTTGATTATAGATTTTGAGTGCTAATGAGGGCTGCAAAAAAGGGACAATATAATTTGGTTAAACATGGTGAACCATAACACTGTGTATTAACAATTTCAATTGACATCATTTGTAATTTATCCCAGAAAAATAATTAAAATAAAAAATGCTATAGATAGAAAACTGTGAACACTGTTATCACAGGAAAAAACGAAAAACAATTTCAGTATCTAACAGTAAATTTACCCTATAGTGGAACCACAGTGTAGGCAATAAAAATGACTTAAAAGCTAACTTTTTTTAGAAATTGGGAGAGGCTTATAAAATGACACATGGTGATAGAACAAAGTGCTCGGTGTGGTGGCACGCACTCGAAATCCCACCTACTTGGGAGGCTGAGGCAAGAGGACTGCAGCCTAGACAACAAGAATCTGCCTCAAAATAAAATCAAAATGGCTTGGGGCGTATACCTCAGTAGAATAGTGCTCGGCTAGTATGTGCCGGACCCTCCCTTAATCCTCACTACTGCTCAAAAACAAAATGAAACAAAAAGAATCCAAAGTTACATACATCAGCTAATTCAGTCATAAAATCTACACCATATAAAAATGTAGAAAAAGACTGAGAGAAACATGATAGTTGGGGGTGGAGGAATTATGGCCAGACTGTTAGGAAACAACATTTTAGAGTAATTTAGTGATAACTTTCAGTGGATTATTAATTAAAACTGAGTATATATTCCTGCACCAATAGAGAAGCTTAATTGCTTGAATCACACACAAAGAAAATAATTATTTTATTAAAAAACTATTCAACTTCAAAAATCAAGAACATATTGCCCAAAGACTCAATAATTTATAATTTCTCCAAAGTTGTTAATTTTAAGAACAAAGTTATTTCACCTAGAGTAATTCAATTTGTACATGCTGGTACCCATCTAGCAGTAGGAATGAGAAACATGGAAAGGAACACAGATACCTTGCCAAAGATACAATGTGTTTCCAACTCTTCCCCAACCAGATTGCAAAGTCCTGACAAAGCAGGTCATGTGTGATTTGAATTAATAGTGACAACACTTAGCACAGTACCTGGCATGAATCAGATAGTCAACAAGTATTTGCTGACTGAATTATCAGGGCAAACTAGGCTGCCCTTAGCAGAAGTGCAGCATTATATACATCTCTGCTGTTTAAAAGCCTTTACTCCAGGGAAGTCACCATATCAAACAGAGTGGGAATGTATGTGCTGAAACATGGACATACACCTAAATATAAACAGCTAGACCAGGACATGGAGCTATACCTAAATATACAAACCTAGACATTAGAAATATGCATTAAAATAGGATGTTACCTTCACCATGCTGAACTCTTTGAGAATGACAGTCAGTTGAAATGTAACCCATTTTTAATTTAAAACATTTATTTCAACCCAGTAGGATACTTTAAAAACCAAACTATGAAGAAAAGAAGTAGGAAGAGAACTTTCCTCTAATAGCACTACAGAGTCTAGGCATCAATATGCAGCTATCAAAGGTTGGGTTATTAACACCACCTCTCAAATGCTTTCCTCTTAAGGTGTTTGTTCATAATGTAGCAAGGGAAGACCTAACCCCTGTAGTAAGAACCTAATCCCTGGCTGTATTTTCCTTGGGTCAGGCAGCATTGTTATAATGGTTCAAGCTATAAGAAATTAGTAAAGTTTATAAAATTTTATTATAATGATTGGCATTTATGACATTGTTTGAACACTTTATCATGAGAAAAAGAAAATGATCAGGTAAAATGATTTCATTGTGAACCTGAATAAACAAAAACTATAGATGAAAATAAATTTGAATTCTATGTTCAGTGTTAGAGAAAACTGTTCAATCAATGATCCAAAGATATGGCATGCACAGCACTAAAACCATGACCACACTCTCCCACAGGCACTGTGTCATCATCCCGCTAGCCGGTGAGTTACAGGGTCTGCCTAGAGGCTCAGAGTCAGGGCCTCATCATAAACGGAAGTTATGATGATGAGGATGATGATGGCGGTGACAGTCAGCAGGAAGGGCACACTGCGAGTCCCTGTGGCCACCAACTGGAAGCCACAGAGCTACGAAGAACATACTCCCCACTGTACACACACAGACACACTCTTCTAAAAAGGCAACGCTTATGGTACCCAAGAAAAAGTGTTATGAAATATGTGCTCTGGGAATGAAGGAGCCAGGAAGTCCATGGGTCTACAAACCTGTGAGTGTTGAGAATCTGTCAGGCCCCAGATCATCTTTGTCTTTTTCTTGTTTTTCTTTCTTTCTAAATGGTATAGGAGCTGGAAATTAAATAAAGTCAGTAGTGTGATATATAACATACTGCACTACTCGGAAGTTAACTGGTGTGCCAACATTTCTAAGTGAAAGGAGGCTAAAAAATTTTAAAGCTAAGAAATCCCACGTGCTGACTGATAACTGTTCTTAAAATAGCACCAAAAGGTTCTTAAAGAAACTTCCACAGTCTGTTCTGCAGCCACCTGCCACGGAAAGAGTGACTTCACAGGGGTTCACTAGGACCAAATCAAACCTACCACCTCCTGCCCTCAAAACCAGCACCTTCAGAGTTCCTGCCTCAGGGGTCACAGACTCGAGGCCAGTCTCAGCTGTGCAGCAAGACCCTGTTTCAACACAAAGAAACAAGAAAGTCCCGCCTCATTCTATTCGCCCTATCATGTAGCTTGAGTATGGCAGGCAAGTAGCCCTCCTCAGTCCCTCAGCCGCAGTGCTGTGGGAGGCCTGTAGAAGAGGTCCCTAGCTTTTCGATGATCTCTCAGAAAGAGAGGCTTTCACCAACTCAAATGGTACCAGCCTATTCACCAAAAGAGCAAGCAATTATATACATCTCCCACAATAAACACTAATCATTAGGGTGTAAACATGTACAATGAACATAGACATAAAAAGCTTAAGTTTATTCCATGAATGATGAATTTTCAATGTTAAATTACCAACAGCATCCCATTTTCCTACAATAATTAATAGTAATGCATGTCAAAAGTACTATATGTTTAATTTGAATGGTGTATGGTATTTAAACGACAGTGACTAGCATGATGACTTCCGTTTTTGAATTGCTATTAATTCCTGCAAAGAATAGGAACATTTCTAAAACTCTGTCTTAGCATTCTTCAGAGCAAAACCATTTTCTATACTCTGAAAACAGTACAAACCACAGCCAGGAGCCTCGCAAAGGAGTTGAGATATCGGCTCTTTGAAAGAGATTGTGGGGCTTTGCTGCTTCTTGCTAAGATGGCATTCCAAAAGTTTATAAAATTACCTTTAGGCATGGCTGAAACAAAACGTTTTCTCCACCAAGGTCTGTTCCTGTCTGATTTCTCATCATCGCTATCTTTGCGATCTTCAGTCTGTAGAAAAAGTTTGATGCTTTATTTGGAGTTGAGAAGCAATATAAATGATATGAAAAGGATTTCATTAAGTCTGTGAAACACAAACACCGGTCCTATTTGCCTTCAGGCAACTGCTCTGATCACCATGCAGGCAACTTCTGCAACAGGGGAGTATACCTTTCAAGCATCAGACTGTATCTCATTACTGCTGGTAACCCAAAAGCTTAACACAAATCCTGGTATAGAGGTAGAACTCAAAAATATTTGTGGAGGGGACAGAGATATAGCGCAATGGTAAAGTCATGTGCTAAGCACGTGTGAGGCTCTGGGTTGAACTCGTAGCACAAACAAATCAAAACACATATAAACATGGGATAAATGCAGGGCAAATAAATTCTAGAGTAGAGATAGTACCAGTAGTATTTATAATAAAACAGTGTGTCTACTGATTGCCAAGGGCTGAGCATAAAGAGGTAGGTCTTATTATTAAACTCTTTTCAGTGATAAAAATACCAAGTTAATTGAAGTTATCTCCCCATCTTCCCCAAACTATGCAGCCTATATGTGGCACAGCTGAGATTCAAACCTACACCAGTCGACAGGAAAGGTTTTGAACATCATTATAGTACACAGTTATTATCAACTTGATCATGCCAAAAAAAAAGGGACTGTAACTCCTTTTTTAACCTATGAAGTTGAAAAAATCTCTTAAATTTAACTTTTTCATCTACTGGGATTAAAAATACCTTTTCTAGGAATACCCATATGAAGAGACAATCAGACCCCAAGTGGAAGCCTGTGTTCCAGTGAGAGTTAGTGGTAGGGCTGGGAAAGTGATTCTATGGTTCCCCTTTTTTTTTTTTTTTTTTCCGGGACCGGGGATCGAACTCAGGGCCCTAGTGCTCAGCGGCAAGCACTTAGCCCACTGAGCTGTACCTCCAGCCCCGGGAAAGTAATTCTACACAGGCCAACTAACTCGATGAGCACATGCATGAAGAACACTTGAAGCAAGGTCCTCACTGTTGGAGGACAGAATCCCAAGTATGGAAAGAGGGAAAGACAAAACGAACTCTTATTTCTAGACTGGAACTGAACACATCAGTGTGAGCTCATAGTTTATCTATAGAGAAAGCAAGCCATCAAAATGAACACACAGATAAATATGTACACACCCACACATGCACATACTCCTGAACCCTGTCCACTCAGCCGTCCCAAGCACAACACACCTACAGTAATGAGCACTGATTCACCTCAATTTCTAAAAGCTGTTCCTCACTAAAAGGAGCCAGGGCTCCTTGGAGAATTGTCTGATCCTAGGACTAGAACAGACAAAGTATGACATAAGCTTGTAACATCTTGTGCCAAAAAGCAGAGAAATGTTCCAAAAAGCATAGACACATGTCTAAAGAACCCAGAAGCCAGCTTGACAGGGCTTCCACTGGCCAGATCAGAGATAACTTGAGCTTCACTTCAGCATAACTAACCACTTGACTAAAAGAGAAAACTAGGAGACCACACATAGAATTAGTAACTAGGGATATTTCAAAACTGGAGGAAGAACAGGACAGTTACATATTCTCAAAGTATCTCCCTACATTAGTAGTGTTAATAAAAATACTTGTTAATAAAGGGGAAAAGAGTAACTTTCTTGTGGCGGAGCCTGGCAGATACTACATTCACTCATCAAATGAACATCACAGTAATGAGACAAATTAAAGCTGTGGTAGCTGATAGAACTCAATAAAAAGAACAGTTTCATATTAATGAAAAGTCCCACCAAAGAATAATAACCTAAATCTAATCACAGGAAATCAACAAACACGAACTGAAAGATAGATTCTAGAGCATCAAGGTCATCAAAGTCAAGGAAAAACTGAAGAATGGTTTTGGGCTGAAAGAGACTAAGAAAACACGACAACTGAAAACAACATGTGATTCTGTGTGAGGCCCTTTCACCAGAAACTGCATCGTTACAGACCACTGTGCACACACGCACAGGATAGGAATTAGAAGGTGCGGATGTATCACTCTCCTTTCCTCATGTTGATGCTTTTCCAAAGAAGCTGGAAGAAGCTACCGTCTTGTAGAAAGCTCACACTAAAGTTTGCAGAGGTGAGGGAGGTACCATCAGGTTGGTAACTTATGCTCAAATGGGTAAGAATTGTTTTTCTACTATACTTCCAACTTTCTCGTTAACTTTATGACTGTTTCAAATAAAAAAATAAATACTTCCTCTAACCATCCCAGAGAGAGAGATAATGTGAGTTTTAAATGCAGATAAAGCTCAGTGTACTGGCCTAAACCTGTAAAGGCAGAAACCACAGAGCAGTAGGATTCCAGTCTGAAGCCAGCCTGGGCAACTTAGTGATTTGTCAACAACCACCTCAAAATAAATGAATGAATGAATGAATAAATAAAGAAATAAATATTAAAAGAATTAAAAGGCTGGGGATACAGCTCAATGCAAAAGCACTAAACTCAATCTCCAGTGCTGGCAGCTGGGGGTAGGGTGGGAGCAGAGGGTGGCGTGGTGTAGACGGGACAGGACACCACACAGATGGGGTGTCAGTTAAATAAAAAATTGCTTAGAGGTAAGTTTTTTTTGTTTTTTGAGACAGGATCTCACTAGATAGCCCAGGCTGGCCTCAAACTGGTGGCAATACTCCTGTCTCAGCCTGCCTCAGCCTCCCAAGTGCTGGGATTATAGGTGTGTGCCACCACACCTGGGTGCCTAGAGGTAAATTTCAAAAAGTGTCATACACGCGGGAGGATCACCTCCTTAAAGGCCAGCCTCAGCTACATAGTGAGCTCAAGGTCAGCCTGAACTACATAGTGATATCCTTCCTTAAAAAAGTGAAAGTCGCCATGGTGGTGCATGCCTATAATCCCAGCACTCGGGAGGCTCAGGCAGGAGGACTGTTGTGAGTTCGAGGCCAGTCTGAACTGCATAGTGAGACCCTGTCTCAAAAAGACAAAAAAAAGTGTTTTATGCAAAACAGAATTATTACAAATCAAGAGTTTCCTAATGGTTATGGTGGTAGACACACTAGACTAGCAGATCACCTTCAGTCAGGACTACAGTCCATCACTTCAAGGCGTGCTTACTTCTGACATCCAGAGAACGTGGCAGACAGAACACTAAGCAACTAAGCAAACTCTGACTGGCCTGGGTCCCGTACCTCTCCTCTCAAGGAGTCTTTGCTAGGGGATGAAGACGATGAGTGAGGCGCAGCCACCAAAGAAGTAGCACCAATGGCTGCAGCCGGAGGGAGATCTCGCTCTTCAGTCCCTGGACGCCGGTTCCAGCTGGGATCACTCATGGGTCGCCGGACAGACGACACTATATCAGAGCTCCTGCTGCGAACCAGTCTCTCAGGGTAAGAATGCCTTTGTTTGAATGCTTCCATTTCAGCTGGAGTTAAAACATGGGAACCAAAGCTGGGCAACCTGGCCTCGTTTCCTCCCACTGCTCCTTCCAGGATTGGAGGGTCTGGAGGCGGATGTGATGGTCTGGAATAGTGAACCTTTGGCCTTACCACTGCAGAAGCCCCTGCAACACATGAAGAAAGCTTTGTAGCCAAAACACCATTTCATAAATGCATTAACAAAGGACCTGGTTTTCTTCTTCTATTTCACTAATTTACCTTCATGCGAAGACAGTGGGTCAAACATAGCGAGCAGAGACTCTGACTGAGAAGGAGGAGAAGTCAGCTGATGGGCACCTGGAACAGGAGAGCAAGCTGTGAGCCTAAGCCAGAACTCAGCCAGAGCGCACGTGTGGGGGATGTGGGTGAGGGTGGACAGGTCATCCAATGTTTGTTAACAGTTTTATTTCACATTTTTATCTTCACACATGGATTTTCATTATACTTAAGAGATCTAGCATCTACATGCCTATTACTATCTTTTCTTTGTGTGTGTGTGCGCATGTGCACGGGCGTGTGCGTGTTGTGTGTTCTGCTGGGGATCAAATTCAAGGCTTCACACACGTGAGGCAAGTACTCAACTACTGAGCTGTGTACCAGCCCACATATGCTTATTACTTCTCATGGCCAAAGCCATTATGGTTAAAGCAGAGACCACAAACTCATTAATTCTCAAAATTCCAATCTCAGAACTTTTTTGTATCCTTAAAATTACTGATGTAAAAGCTTTTGATTATCTACTGATATTTACCATATCAGAAATTAAAACTGAAAAAGCTGCTTAAATATTAATTCGTTTAAATATACCCATTAAATGGTAATAACCTTTTTAGATGAGAAATAACTTTATTTTCCAAAACTAAAAAGAATGCACAGTGGTCCTGTTTAACATTTGCAAATTCTTTAATACATGGTTTAAGAAACACAGCCAGACTCTGGTATCTGCTTCTGTGCTGAAAGTGCTGCAGGATGTCGTTTTGGTCATAGTGCATAAAGAAAATCTGGTCGGTGTAGTGGTGCATGCCTGTAATTCCAGTACTGGGGAGGTACAGCCAGCAGGATCGCTGTGAATTCAAAGTCAACCTGGGCTACAAATGAGACCCTGCCTCAAAAAACAAAACAAAAAGAAACGAGGACTTGGTGGATTATCAAAAAATAATTATCCTTAATTTTCTCTAGTAACTTAATATACCATGCCATGCTGGGAGTGTAGCTCAGTGGCAAGCACTGTGCAAGGTCCTGAGGTTCGATCCTCAGCACTGAAAAAAAGAAAATATCCCTTTTCCAACTGTATAACTGTGTAAGGCACAAGGAGTTGAAGACCAGCCTGAAATATATAGAGACTCTGTCTCAAAAAGATTGCCAGTTTCAATCATGGATGTGAACATATTTAAAAGCTATTCTTATTTCCTCTTCTTACCATGAGTTATTTCATCCATATCTGGACTGGTGACAGAATCTTTACCCCCAAAGTCAGAGCTGCACTCAGATCTCAAGTCTTCAATCTTATTGGGAATATCCTCAGAGGTAGCACTTATGCCTTAAAAAAAAAAATAGCAAAATAAACAGCAAGAAGGGCAAAGTAACTACACAAAATGTCTATTAACTTTAGAAAGATTTAAACATTTTCAAATTTTACACATCCCACATGTGCCTATGTGTGAACTGTTTAGTATTATATACTTTATCATACTACTGCTCAAATATATAAAGGGTGATCAAAACTAGGATGAATATTTAGGTTTTAAAAAATTTATTACAGTAAAAGATACATGGTCATTAACACCCCTCAAAAATACTTCCACTTGCCAGGCCTGGTGGCGCACACCTGTAATCCCAGCACTGGGGCGGCTAACACAGGAGGATCCTTGCGAGTGCGAGACCACCCTGGGCTATGAAGTAAGTTCAAGACCAGCCTGAACTACATAGTGAGATCCTGTCTCAAAAAGACAAAAACAAAAACAAAAAAACTCCCCCTTGCTTCAAATATACCTATCCATCATTCCTGCTATGTTGTAAAGCGGTTCCCAAAGCCCTCTTTCCTCAGTGCCATTTCAGTGATCAAAGGCACAGTGAACACTGCTGCCGGATGCCCTCCAACAGCAAGGCAGGCCCACAAAAAACATGGCAGTCCCCACCCACCTTCTTCACTGGGTCTGGCACTGCGCAAGTTCTGGCTCTTCCCCAAATCCAAACAACCAACCGTGCCCCTACCACCACCAGACTGGCCCTCCAATTGTCACATACAATGGGGTTGGGGGCAGGAAGGCCACTGTGAGTTCTAGGCCAGGATGGGCTACATACTGTGTTCAAGGCGGGCCTGAACTACATAACTTTGTCTCAAAAAAAAAAATTAAAAGAGCCAGGCATGGAGGTACTTGGCTGTAATCACAGCACTGGGAGGCTGAGGCAAGATTGCTCTAAAGTTCAAGGCCAACCTGGGCTACACAGTGAGTTCAAAGCCAGCCTGAATTATAGAACAAGAGCCTATCTCAAACAAAACACAAAGGGTTGGGCCAGCAGAGCAGTAAGCACAGCCGAGGTGCGCTACGTCTGCCACTAGTGCTTACCCTTGAGGCACTGCCTCAAGGACAGAAGATGTTTTTTTGTTTTTGTTTTGTTTTGTTTTGGTACCAGGAATTGAACGCAGGACCTTGCACTTGCCAGGCTGGTGCTTATACCACTGAGCTATATGCCCAGCCTTTAGGGATAGAAGATATACAAGGAACATCAGATTACATGGATTGTTGTGAGGGCCACATACTGCAAAACTGAGCACCAGCAGGAGAGTAAAATCAATACAAAATGTAAGAAATGTGCTTAGAATGTACAGCTATATGGAAAGCTCACATTTTCTCAGTACTGCCCACAACTGTTGTGCCAATAAGTGCCAGCAGTGCACAAATTCAGAGAAGTACAGACTGCCACGTTCTTGTGAACAGTGCAAAGAGCAGCGTGCCTCAACAGGAAAGGTTGACAGAAAGGAGGCAGATGGGAAACCGCTGTACACTTTCATACCAATGTGTCTTCAGAAGACCAAGAGCAGAGGAAGCACCTGAGCAGCGCTTCTTATGCCAGGCTCTAGGAGAAGGAGCAGTACAACTGTCTGACAGCCATTTTAACAGCCAGAACACACTTTCGACATCATCAACTCAAATGAAATTGCAAAGTAAAAATTGCAAATGTGAGTAAATCACAGCTGGTCAAGACAGCTTTTCCCAGGCCTGGCTCTGGACTCTCCAGGCACCGAGCACCTTGTCATCACTACCTGAGAGACGACCGCAGCGGCTCTCTGAGGTGGTGAATCAAAGGGTCAACGACGCCAGGGAAAGGGAAGATTCAGGAGTAGCACACTGATTTTCAGGACCAGGAATCTCAACTGAGGGCCAAAGGAATCAACCGGAGAAAATCCAAGAAGTGACAGAGCAACTGCCGGCTAAAAACCAAGAATCTTATAATTTCTTTCTTTTTTTTTTTTTTTTTGGG
>PVLD010008265.1:0-14302 GCA_004027595.1 Dinomys branickii | reverse complement strand
CAGGATTATTGTAGTTTGCACAGACTTTGACAAATGTTAATAGGAAATCATAATCCAAGTATTTTTTAAGTTAAAATAACCATAAAAGGTAAACATTTTTAATGGATTGAGAACATGTAGGCAGTCACAAGAGCACAACGAAAGACACGCATGAAAGAGGACGTCCAGAACTCTTTCAGAATGTGGCAAGAATGATGCGCTAAGAACGTTTAAAGAAAGGGGAGCATTTGGAGGGGGAGTAACGGCAATGTGTCATACTGAAATAAATTTCAAATTCAAACACATACCATATTTCTCAATCATACCTCATATTTACTTTGCTTTATACAATTATACTTGTCACGTGATTTTTTTTGGTGGGGGGTTGGGACAGGGTCTCAGTATGTAGTTCAGGAAGGCCTTGAACTTGCTTATGTAGCCCAGGCTGGCCTCCAACTCACAGTGATCCTCCTGCCTTGGCCTTCTGAGTGCTGGGATCACCAGCATGCCCCACCATGCCTGGCTATCATGTGATAATTAAAAACTATAGCAGAGGGCTGGGGCTGTAGCTCAGTGGCATATGTGCCTGCCTCGCAAGTGCAAGGTCCTGAGTCTGATTCCTGGTACAAAAAAAACCAACTACAGCAGAGGCTGTCACGAACAGAGCTGTATAGAAACTGTTTATCAATTATATCAACAGGCTCTAAAAGCCATCTATTAAATTCTCAAACATTTAAGATGTCATAGAAATAATTGTTTGCCAAAAATTATTAAGCTCTGAAATAAAACATGTCACTTTTTAACACCAACTTTATAAAGGGGTAAAAAGGAAACACCTTCAAATTGCTACTCCTTAAAACAAGATAAGACATACCTGACACGACACTGAGGCCTGGTGTGCTGGGACGGGAACTGACCTCCCTGACATCTGTATCATCAGATGTGCTGCCCAGTCCAGAACAACTCTCCAGCTCTTGCAGGCGCTCCTCCTGCTTTAGATCTGGGGCCTCTACACAGAAAAAAAGAAGAGTCACATTAGTGACTCTACTAACATGCTATAATTTCAGCTTTTTATACCCTAGATAAACCAAGGTATCAAGATATGAAAAAAATCAGTGCATATAAAATTCTATCAAGTGTTACAGAAGGTTGTGATTTCATTGCAATATAAGACAGTATACTGTATGAAGTTTTTCTTTCTTTCTTTCTTTCTTTTTGTCTTTTTGAGAGAGGGTCACGCTATGCAGTTGAGGCTAGCCTTGAGCTCACTTTGTAGCCTAGGTTTGTCTCAAACTCACACCTGGCAGATGAAGTTTTTCTAGATCACTAATCCCATAAAATACACCATTGGTTAATATGTAAACTAGACAAAAACAAGACACAGAATACCTTAGGATTAAATCAACCACTTCAAGAAGATACAGAATACCTTAGCATTAAATCAACCACTTCCTTAAAAAACAACTTCCACAGATACTCAAAAGATAAGCTAATCCTACTGTGTCCACTTCTATCCAGACAAAGTTAGCATGTCTGAATGCTTTAATACAGCATCATAAAACACAAATAAGGATCACTTATTGTTAATCCAAGTAAATCAGACAGAATGTAATGCAGATATATAGTTACTTATATTTACATTCTGGTAGCTGACATTTAGTTGAAGGCAAAGATTTATCATCATAATCAGAAAAAAGCAAAGCAGAAATACAATAAGTAAGAAATAAAACAGCAAGCCAGGCGAGGTGGTGCACGCCTGTAATCCAGCACTTGGGACTCTGAGGCAGGAGGATTGTTGTGAGTTCAAGACCAGCCTAGCTACAAAGTGCGCTCAAGGCCAGTTTGTACTGCATAGCAAAACCCTGTCTCAAAAAGACCAAAAAAAAAAATAAGTGAATAAAATAAAAAAGCACAAAACAGTTTAGACATTTCTAATAATAAATTTATATAGAAAAATACTCAAGACTATAATCTCTCTTTCAAATTATTTTAAAAATGCATTTAACATCATTTAAGGGCCAGGGATAGAGCTCGGCAGCACAAGTAACTGCCTCGCAAGCACAGGGTCCTCAGTTCAATTCCCGGTACCCTACAAAAAGCCAACACCCTTTAAGGAGCTATGCTGTTCCCTAGGCTAAATAAGCATGGCTGGTAGTCAGCCACTCGGTCTGCGCTGTGCAACTATTCTTGTGTTGGAACAAACTGGCAAAAGACACTGAACTCACTGGTCCACACAGAACCCTGATGAGTTACAAACAATTGCTTCCCAAAGAAGCGAACAAAGTCGGAAAGCACCAGTCGTCTCATTCCATGCTACCCAATGTTGCATTTTTTTAACTTAAAAGAGAATTTTAAAAAAAGATACAGAATTTCAAAACAATATGATAGGAAATTAACAATGGCTATCATATTGTCTGTTGTTCTCTTCAAAGAAGTTGCTCATATTACCAGATACAGGCATGTAAAATTGATCAAACAATATAAGCACTAACTGTTCCTTTCAATGAGCTAATAGAAATTAGAGTATGTTCCATTTTTTAATGGACAGAAAGATGTCCTAATTTTTCATTTGAAATTTATAATAATGATTAATTTGTAGTTGTCAAATGTATAATATAGAAATTAGGTTACCATACATTTAAAACCTCAATACAAATGAAAAGCAAAAATTGACAGGATACTCACCTGAGTCACTTGGCAACACCTCTACACTCCAAGCTTCACTTGTTGTCTCTGATATGGTAGAACCAGTGCAAGGGTCAAGGAGGACTGGCCCCGAACCCGGGAGGCACAGCAAACTGCCTAACATGTTCTCTGCTGCCGCACCTGTATCACCCGCAGGAAAAAAAATTAACAAAGACCTGAGGGAGAGAATAGTGAAAGTGAAGAAAGGCCACACACCAAGCTAACAACATCTTCCTTCTATAGATGTAGTGGTGCATGTCTGTGATCCCAGCACTCTGGAGGCTGAGGCAGGAGGATCGCTGAGAGTGTGAGGACAGCCTGAGTGGGCTACATAGTAAGTTCAAAATCAGCCTGAAGTATAAAGTGAGACCTTGTCTCATAAAACAAAAAACAAAAAAAAAAAAAAAAAAAAAAAAAAAAAAAAAAAAAAAGAAAAGAAAACTTTTCCTCTACCCACAAGAAAAAAACTAAGGTAAGAATTCCAATAAGCAGCGAGATGTGGTGACACATGCCTGTAATCCCAGCCCTCAGGAAGCTGAGGAAGGACGATCACTGTGAGTTCAAGATCAGTCTGGGCTACAAAGTGAGTTCAGACCAGCCTGAACTGCATAGTGAGAACTTATCTCAAAAAAATAAAAAGACCAAAAATAAATAAATAAATAAAAACCCAAAAAACAAAACAACAAAGAAAAACCAGATATATCATAAAAGAATTACAAATTTAAAAAATGTGAGGAGCCAGGCGTGGTGGCGCACACCTATAATCACAGCACTTGGGAGGCTAAGGCAGGAGGATCCTTGCAAGTTTGAGACCAGCCTGGGCTACAAAGTGAGTTCAAGGCCAGCCTGAACTGCATAGTGAGATCTTGTCTCAAAAACAAACACACAAACAAAAAGAAAACATTAAAAAAAGAAGGTATAGAACTTGCCTAAAGATAATGGGGAGAGGAAGCGGTGTAGTGAGTGGGACAAGAAAAGAAACAAAACTGGTCATGGGAGGCTGCAGCTGAAGCTCAGGGACGGGGCAGGGCGTTCACATCACACTCTCATGTACTGGCTTAACATAAAAGAAAATGAAGATGGTAGTGACAAGACTGCATGAATCTTTCAGAATTTAGACAATAATATTTTAAAGAGAGTTAATCCTTAATGTATGTAAACTCTAGATAAAAAATGATGTTCAAAAAAAAAATCTGGATGTGCTATGGAACAGAACCCTTCCAGAAGTGAATTCACTTCTTTTCTAGAGAACTTCAATATAATCTTATTTTAAAGGATTTTGCAGCTATCCTCTTTAAGAATTCTCACCTTAAGGTAAATTACTTAGTCTGAAGAGAACATGCTAAGAACACCTACTGTGCCCCGGAAGTAAGATTTAACCAGAAGCTAATTTGAAATATTGTTTTTTCTCATTTATATTTTTAGGGAGGGTGGGTGTTAAAGGCAAAAAAAGAAAGCACTACCTGTATGTCAGTTAAAAAAAAAGTATTCAAATGTCCTCTTCCATACAAAGACCTCTGTATCTCGGATTAGTGCTGATTCTCTCCCCTGGGCGGGTGGATCTAAGTCATTAAGCAGCAATCTTCCAGAGACACAGAAAAGAAGTTACCTGCAATTTCCTGCAAGCGATCTTCATCAATGTTAGGATCAAAGTCACTCCCCAAGACGTCTGTGCTCCAGGTCTCACTCACTGTTTCTGATATGTCTCTGTCATCGGTGAGTCCCATCATGTCACGAATCTCAAACTTTCTTAGTTTGTCATCAAGATTATCTTGTGTTGTAGCTATCAAAAACAAAATGAAGCATTTTAAAAACTGGGAACACAGCCACAACTTCTGTCTCTGAACTTCAAGTTAATTATTTCATTGTTTTGTCACTACTGGGCCGGAGGTACAGCTCAGTGGGGTAAGTGCTTGCCGCTAAGCACTTAAGGCCCTGAGTTCGATCCCCGGTCCCGGAAAAAAAAAAAAAAGGAACGGATGTTTTGTCACTACTGAACATGTAGTACTACCTCATATCTACCTAAACCAGCCTGCTCTCCACTGATGACATGATCCACGGGTAAGATCAGAAGGGCTTCCCATGCAACCATTACTGACTACAGGTGTATGAGAGAGTCCAGTCCAAATGGGAAGCATCGACCAGCTGACCCAAACCTGAAAGCAACATAAACTTTCGGGCTGGTATATTTATTGGGTAGCATTACTGTAGTAATAATTAACTGATAAACCCATACTAAAAGTGTTTTTAGCTGGACATGGTGGCACATTCTTGTAACTCTAGCACTCATAAGGCTGAAGCAGGAGGATCACTGTAAGTTGAAGCCTAGCCTGGGCTACATAGTGAGTTCAGATTAGCTTGAACTGCATAGTGAGACCCTGTCTCAAAAAAAATACATACACACATACATACACGTATGTGTTTTACTTCATGTGGTTAAACTTGTGTCTGCATGTGTTTTCACTCGTCCCTAAGCCAATTTCCCTCAGTTCATGTTTTATTTCTGTTTTTGGTGCTAGAGATTGAACCCAGAGCCTTGCATTAATTTACTCTCGCTACTGCCCCCCCAATGCTGGGGAGTGAACCAAGGGGCATTGCACTAAGCTACATCCTGTTTTATTTTTAATTCTGAGACATGGTGTTGTGGAGTTGCTAAATTGCCCAGGCGAGGCTGGAACTTGCAATCCTTTCGCCTCAGCCTCCCACAGCACTAGATTATAAGCATACACCACCATGTCTAGCATCAATTAATTTCTTCATTTAGCTTTTCACAAAATGTAGACTGACACTCACCTACATCACCACTGTCTTGAAGCCTTGTAAATAAGTGGTTGAACTTTCGTCTTGAGGTAACATTAAGTTTCTTTGTTATTTGCAGCAAATTAAATCTTAACTGATAATACTGATAACTTGGCCAGTAAAACAGCAATACTTTTATTCATGCCACACATAGTCCCATCAATGGCAATACTCCTTTCCTTTCTAAAAAGTGGACTGAACCAAGGATTTCTAGAAAACTTGGGAAATGGAATTTTAAAAAATACTGACCAGGTAATTCTCATGCACACTGAAGTCTACCAATTCCTGCCTCGAATCTAGTTAAGGCAGTGTCCCCAAGCTCAAGATCTTTAAATGAACATATCAATTTTCCCAAAGCACAAGAGGATGTGCCCCTCCTCTCCCCATCCTCATCTAAGCACACCTCTCATCAGCTTCTGGGTTGTTACCAAAGCAGACTTCCTTCTCCGATGCCCTGGCCCCACTTCCCTCCCCGAGACTGAGGAAGCACTATGGTTTTCCTCTTTATCGGCTTACACTGTATCGGTCCTGCACCTACTGTGAGTCACCTCCACCTCTGCCTGTGCAATGCCTAAGGGGTTTAGGCAAGAAAATTTTTCCAGAAAACCATTGTCTATACTTTCAGTGACATGCGTCTCTCAGCCAGGAGGCCCAAAACATTTGTATAGTTTTCATCTTTTGTGTACTGTTGTTTTCCTACTCTAAATTGCTTAAGCCCTGTATCTATAAATATTACAGAGCCAAGATACAAATTTTAAAATCACTCATATTACTGAGTGTAATTTAAATCTAGACAATTCACTTATCAAGTAAATACTCTTGTTTTTTGAGACAAGGTCTTGCTAGTTCAGGCTGGCCTTGGGCTCATTATGTAGCTCAGGCTGACTTCAAATTCATGGCAGTCCTTCCTACCTCAGCTTCCTGAATGGTGGGATTATAGGCATGCACCAGTACGCCTGGCAGTAAACACGCTTTTAAGAACTGAAGGAAGAGCACATCTGCAATCCCAGCACTCAAGAGGCTGAGGCAGGAAGACTGCCACAAGTTCAAGGCCAACCTGGGCTACATAATGAGCTCAAAGCCAGCCTGAACTACATAGCAAGACCCTATCTCAAAAAACTAACTAAATAAATAAATACAAAAACAGAACTGAAGGAACTATGAATAAATACAAGTTTAATGGTAATTATATAACCAATTTAAATTGCTCCTACTGAACACAGCCGTTCTGACTTCTATCTAAAATGTCTCCCGAATCCCATGTGCTCAGAGGCTGGTTTACTGTTTTATTACATCTCAGAGTGCTATGCTCATCCTGCATCCATCCTCTGATGAGGTCATAGCTGACTGTGCTACTAGGAAGTGGGGCTAGTGGGGGTGTGGCCTCGAAGGGGGTACTCTTATCCATGGCCTTTCTTATCTCTCTCTGCTTCCTGGCCACCCCTGGGTGCGCAGCTTCCCCCACCTCCTCTGTCAGGCCATTTCCGCCTTAAAGGCAGCCAGCCATGGACCAAACCCTCTGAAACTCTGAACCAAAATAAACCCCTCTCCCTTTAAATTACAAGTGCCACGCATTATGCCTGTGACGAGAATGAGACTGATACAACAGCCAACCTACACACAGACACACTGCTCATCTTGAATCAGACAAACTTCTTTCTAGTGCTTAACTTTACCTTGCTCGTGTTCTAACAGCTGTAGGGCTTCAACTCCGTTACTTCCAGAAGGTCCTGCTCCAAGTTCTGATACAGACTCTCCCTCCAAGTCTAGAGAAGACACTGAATTGGAGCGATTGGAAGGACCTAGAGAAATGTTCACCCTGTGAGTAACCTTTAAAACATTCATTAGCGATCATGCAATTTTTTATGCCTTGATAAGAGAGTAAAGATTAATTAAAGTTCTTTCAATACAACATTTATATACATTGAAAATATACATGCTCCTTGAGCCACCAATTCTGTTTCTAGAACTTTATTCTAAAAAACTAGTCCAGGCTGGGGCTATAGCTCAGTGGCACAAGCGCCTGCCTGGTAAGCACAAGGTCCTGAGTTTGATTCCTGACACCAAAAATAAATAAATAAATAAAAATAAAAAACTAGTCCAAGTTTGCTTGTTTTTGTTTTGTTTTGTTTTCTTTTTGAGAGAGGGTCTCGCTATGCAGAACAGGTTGGCCTTGAGCTCACTTTGTAGCTCAGACTGGTCTCGAACTCGCAATGGTCCTTCTACCTCAGTCTCCTGAGTGCTGGGATTACAGGCGTGCACCACCACACCTAGCCCAGGTTTGCTTGTTGTACAACCTCTGGTAATAGTGGTGGCGTACACACTGCAACAGGCACACAGAACACTGTCTGCATGTGACCCAAGTCACCTCAGCCAAGGTTTGACAAATTAGCAACATGCATACAACAGAGATCATGTTAATTATGCAAAAGCACACTAAATGCTAGCTTTTACCTTTCAATAAAAAGCTTTATTTATTTTTTTTGGAGACAGGGTCTCGCTTTGCAGTTCAGGCTGACCTTGAGCTCACTTTGTAGCCCAGGCTGCTCTCGAACTCACAACGATCCTCTTGCCTCAGCCTCCCAAGTGCTGGGATTACAGGCGTGTGCCACCACGCCCGACTTCTGTATTATTGAAACTTCTGTCACTGTGTTTTTCTTTTAAGACAAAAGATGTTAATCTATGAGTTATTTTTTCCAAACTAAAACTTCAGTACTCAGGTGTAATGGTAGTGTTAGTGCTTTGTGATGAGTAAGTGGGTTTTGGGCTGCAGTTTGGGTATTCGGTCTCTAACAGATTCACCATCACTGTCCTATAATGCCTGAATAGAGAAGCAGTTTGCCTATTTACTCAGAAAAATAATGAAATAGCTTATGACATGCCCATCTGAAGTTTTGTGGTTTTTTTGTTTCTTTTTGAGACAGGGTCTGGCTATGAAGTTCAGGCTGGTCTTGAGCTCACTTTATAGCCCAGGCTAACCTCAAACTTGCAACAATCCTCCTGCCTCAGCCTCCCCAGTGCTGGGATTACAGGAGTACACCACCACGCCCATCTCATGCTCATTTGAAGTTAAAGAATCACTTAAAACCATGTTACTCAGGAATGTAACACTACAAAGGGAAAAAGTTAATACTATTTTTAAAAGTTGTATAACATCATAAACATAACTTTCGTACACTGGCCAAAATGGCAATTGCTAATATCAGAATAGTAAGATTACACGTTTCTATTTCTTTCTACATTTTCTAGAATGATCATACATTACAGTAAGTCCCTGACTTACCAACATTCAAGTTGTGAACTTTCACAAATATGAGTGGACCTCACATTAACAACATCTGTAGATGCAAACAAATCATTGAAGTAGTTCATGTGTCTGTGGTAAAAATAGTTCATGGTATTTGTGTATGTGTGTGGGGGTTTTTTACAGTTACACTGTCCATTTGTGTCAAAGGTATAGTCAGACTTTGAAACCATCTAACTTACAAACATTCTCCTGGAAATGAACTCATTCATAAATCAGGGATTTGTTGTACTTATGTGATATTTTTTTTTAAAGTAATTGCATTTATCTTTACTATTAAATGTTAGTAAACCTGAATATTTTTTTCTGTTTTTCTTTCTGTCCTTTTGAGACAGGGTTTCACTATGCAATTCAGGCGGGCCTTGAACTTACTTTGTAACCCAGGGTGGCCTCAAACTCATAGCAATCCTCCTGGCTCAGCCTTCTAAGTGCTGGGATTACAGGCGTGCACTACTATGCCCAGCTAGTTTTTTTATTTAAAAAATTTGTCTTAACATGTGTAATAACACTTTCTCAATCCACAATCTTGGTTTATGATTTACTTTTTTATTCCTATTTCTATTGTATCTTGTTTTATAAATGTGTGAGCATAAAATCCACACAGATCATTAAAAGTACACAGAACCTCCTGAAATACTAGTAAGTCCATTTTTTCCCATTTGTACATGCATTATATCCTTCTAAAGGAGCTCTATAAGCTTTGGTATATATTAGTACTGAGAAAAAAACTTGCTATTATTCTGTTTAAATTCTTTGTTTTATAGAACCGAGAGCCTCTTAAAATCTTATGGAAAGAATCTTTAGCAATAACTGTTCCAAGCTCATTAGAGGAAATTTCATTACTCTCCTCAGCGAGAGGTACAGATGATGTAATTTATAACGCTCCTTTAAAGAACACAAACAAAATAGTACTTGAATCACACAACTCCTGGAATGAAGTAACCCTTCACCTTCAGATACGCCTTCCAGATTATCACTGCAGAGGGAAAAGCGCAAGGTTTTATCAGGTTTACCGTGGAGTTTGTTTTCATCAGCTGGGACATCCCCTTGTCCTCCATCCGCAAGTTGCATGTTTAGGACCTGGAAAATACAGCATCAACTCTGTTTTATGACAAATGAAAGACTGCCAACAAGAAAATAAACCACAGAAAATACATATTTAAATTCTTAAAAATAAATTATCATTTCAAATTTAAACTCATTTACAAGAGCTGGCAAGCTTTGAAAATCAATGGAATATCAGTATAAAGAGTATCAGTTAAACGACAGAGACTATGCCCTTCCATCAACCTACCAGGGTCAGAGATTAAATGATCAGACATAGTGTGAGCAGTAGCTGAGATTATTAAATACCTGGAATCCAAAACAAAACCACCCCAACCCTTTCCAAGTCCTTACACACCTTACACACTGACTCTGTCTGTGTGAGGACACTTCCTCAACACTTAGCCAGCCAGTCTGCACCTATGCTTTGGCCTTCTCTTCCCATCTGTAGGCCTTCCAAGTTCTTGCCCCAGCATGTGTATAGCCTTCTAAGTTCCTGGAATATGTGAACCCCTTGTGCTCCTACAATGTCCTTCCCCAGACACTTCCTTCTTAGGCTCTCCAGTCCATCTAAACCTTTCCCTGATTTGTTATCCCTGGCTCCAGGCAGTGGCATCTAATGTACAATACTCCCCTTTCATCACTTTTGCTTTTGCTGTAGTGCTAGGGACTGAGCCTAGGGTCTCATGAGTGCTCAGCACACACTCAACCACTGAACTACACCTCCAGCCCCTCACTGCATCTGACAAACATCTACTGACAAGCTGCTGCAGTTGTGGGGGACAAGAGAGGCAAACAAAACAAAGACAAGCCTTGAGCTGATTCTTCAGGGATCCACCAGACAGATCAAAATACACAAGCACGATTCTTTGAGAATAAAGTTCACAATGCTCCCTCAGGAATGCAATCTGCTCTGTTCCTGGGAAACACTGAGCTGGGGATGGGTATGGTAACATGGAAAGGCAACTGTTGCAGAGCTCTCTTCACATTTCATTTTCTTCATTCAGCATTCTACTAGTTAAATTTTTTATTAAATTCACAATTCCAAGGTGCCCCGTTAGCGCAGTAGGTAGCGCGTCAGTCTCATAAATTCACAATTCCAAAAAAGTAGATTCATGGGCCGGGGATATAGCCCAGTGGCACAGCACCTGCCTAGCAAGTGCAAGGTCCTGAGTTTGATTCCCAATACCAAAAAAAAAAAAAGTAGATTCTGGCAGTTTTTGCAAGCTTGTTCCTTTGTGTGTGTGCACAGCGGTCGAGTTCTGGAGTCTGACAATCCTCTTTCTTATCAATCAAGCCACAATCAGCAGTTTTACCAACCACCACATCACTTTATCAACATCTATACTACTGGTCATTTCTTCCAGGCCAGTAATGAATGTTCTTTAAAAATAAGTACTCACTGTTCAATAAAGATCCTGTCATCTTTTTCAGGAAGAGATAATCTGTAAAAAGGCCCTTCTTTCTTCAAAGAGTCAAGATTTCTACTTCTTCCTACTTGCCTCTATTCCATGATTTTGTACACAGATAACTTACAACTGATTCTTATGTAACCAAGCCTATTTCTCTGAAAAGAATTTTTTTTTTTTAGTTTTCTCTTATATTTTCTTCCTGACCAACTAAAGAACTGTAAGGCCAGGAATGATAACATGTATCAACACTTTGGAAGGCTGAGGCAGGATGATTCAAAGTTAAAGATCAGCTGGGCAACTTAGCAAGACCTTGTCTCAAAAAGTAAGAACAGAGCTAGGGGTATAACTCAGCCCAAAGGATCTAGGTTCAATCCCCAGGACACACTCACCAAAACAAAACTAACAAACAGAATTTTTAGCTGTGTAAAGTAGAAAGCTTTAAAACACTAGCAAGCCATCAGAAACACGTACATAAAACATTTCCTATGGGTCACTGGAAAAGTCTCTTTAATCTCCAAACCACAATTTCATAGCTTCTTATCTTTTCTACCGCTAAGAAAATCCCTCTTACTGTGGCCTGTTTGCTAACTTCAGTGATGTAGATGTGTTAAAGTGAAGGCCTCCTTCACAACTACACATTCCCAAGGGATGTAGCGGTTGATAGCAGGTCATGGTAGGTGCATAGACGATAATAAGGAAGATGCATTAAATGTATTGCTATAATCTAAATGTTTGGGCTCTCCCAAAATTCACACGGTAAAATTCTAACCTCAGAGGTAATGGTACTTGGAAGTGAGGTCTCTAGGTAGATGATTAGATCACTCGGCAATGGGATTAGTGAGTACCCATAGGCACAAGACATCTTATCTGCCCTCTGCATCATGTAAGAGTAGAGTGAGAAGGTGTCGTCGATGAACCACAAATTGGACCTCGCAAGACAGAGTCTACCTTGGTCTTGGTTCCTAGCTTTGAAGACTGGAAGAAATAAATTTCTATTATTTATATACCACCCACACTCTAGTATTTTGTTAGAGCAATATGAACAAACTAAGACTAAGTAGTGACTTGTAGAAGCAAGTAACCATTCACTGGAAGACAATTAACACTGACAGCTGTAAGTTAACTGCAGCAATACCTCCATACCTCATTTTCTGACATCATTCCTGGAGTAAGCTGGGGACTTGTCCCCAAGGAAATGACCAACACCTCTTCTGGTTGTACCTCCTGGATGGTTTCTTGAGATGATCCTTCATGGTCCATATGCAGGTCCATTAGCATATTGGTGCGGCTTCTGCTCCGAGTTGCTTTTAAAAAAAATCAAATAAGGTAATTCAGATAAAGTAAAAATGAAGAAATGGCACACTGAATAAAAAAAATACCTTCTATTCCTGTTGAATATTTGCGCATGCACAAAAAAGATGTGAAAGTATGCACAAGAAAAAATGAAGCAAAAGAAAAACTAGAAATCTCTCCATCACTCGGTCAAAATGGATAATTGAGAATTAAAGATTCACACACACACACACACACACACACACACACACACACACACACAAAGAGAAATTAAGATTCATATCCACCAGACAGAGAGAGCTACACATGACCACATCCATAGTGCAGCAGACATATCCCAATCAATTTAGGACTTTGGGGTGGCAAGAAAAGCATTATCTTACTTCTTATCTATGCATTTTTTACTATAAAACATTTTAACTGTCACAAGTTCCCCAAACTACCATGATGAATGTAATTGCTATGAACAACAAACATATCCTAATAAAAAATTTATAAAAGTTTCCCATACTGCAACTAAACTTACAAGCATTAGAAACTTTCATGTAGAAACCTGATAACCATATAAAGTAATACATTTCAATCAGATACCGTTCACAAAACTAGAGTCAGTTTTTGAAAACATATTTTTCCTCCTTGTGAAACATATTAACTTCTTTCCAAAGATGTAGGAGAGAAGATTTTTTTATGCTTGGTTATGAAGTCCTTTCTGTTTTATGGAAACTTCTTTCTGAGACAGGGTATTGCTATGTAATTCAGCCCAGCCTTGAACTCACTATGTAGCCCAGGCTGGCCTCAAACTCACAATGATTCTCCTGCCTCAGCCTCCTGAGAGCTGGAATTACAGGATATGGAAACATTTTAAATTAATAAATGATTCAATTATTTTGCTGTTTTTCTTCTACCTATAACTAAACAAGTAGAACTTCCTTCTAAAATAAAACATCCTTCCCAGTACTCAGGAAGCTGAGGCAGAAAGACTACTGCAAATTCAGGGTTACCCTGGATTACATAGCCAAGTTCAAGGCCAGTGTAAACCACACAGCAGTGTAAACCCTGTCTCCAAAAAAAATCCAATCAACAAAATAAAATAACCGACCCTATATATCTTTATAGATATATCTTCAGACACTGAAAGATTAAGATTGCTTGTGATGTTTCTAGGAGTTTGGTATTCTATAGTAAGTATCATCTTTTCTCAAAAACCAACAAAATTCATGCAGAGTGTGGTGGCACATGCCTGTAATCCCAGCACTTGGGAGGGGGAAACAGGAGGATCCCCTCAAATTAGAGGCCAGCCTAAGCTACCATAGTGAGTTCAAGGGTAGCCTGAATTGCATAGTGAGACCCTGTCTCAAAACAAAAAAAAGGCTAGGGATATAACTTAGCAGCATAAGTACCTGCCTGGCAAGCACAAGGTCCTGAGTTTGATTCCCAGTGCCATAAAACAAAAAAAAAAACAACAAAATTTAATATAATCAGAACACTAAATTAAAATTCACAGCTGGGCGTGGTGACAATCACCTGTAATCCGAGCACTTGGGAGGCCAAGGCAGGAACGTCGCCTTGAGTTCAAGGCCAGTGTGGGCTTCATAGTGAATTCAAGGACAGCCTAGACTATATAGTGAGACCCTCTCTCAAAAAAAAAAAAAAAAAAAATTTAAAAGGCTGGGCGCATGCCTGTTATCCCAGCACTCGGGATCGCTGTGAGTTCAAGACCAGCCTGGGCTACAAAGTGAGCTCAAGGCCAGTCTAAACTGCATAGCAAGACCCTGTCTCAAAAAAG
>PVLD010008264.1:0-85240 GCA_004027595.1 Dinomys branickii | reverse complement strand
CGATACATGTGCAGGCAACGTATTGTATCACTGGTGTAAGAACCCGAGGGTGGGAATATAAACTAAGAGACATGAAGGAAATCTGTTCTAAAACAAAGAACAGATGGGATGAAGGAAAGTAGAAAAGAAAAAGACAAAAATGTATGTAGGTATATATGAATATGCATATATGCAGGAGGGCTAATATGGTTCTACTATTATATTATATCACTTAATGCTAAGCAATAATCAATGACGGGTTATTTGATCAATCTTGTATGTCTGTATGTGTTATCCTGAACACACACTTCGAAGAAATCAATATGTAAAGCAGCAAGTATTGGTGTTTTTTGTTGTTGTTGTTGTTATTGTTTTTGCTGTTGTTGATGTTTGCCTGTTTTGTTTTTTGTCTTTGGATGTTTGGTTTTTGTGTTTTTTCTGTTGTTGAGAGGATTAATTGTCTGACTAAATTTGCATGTCTGGATATGGGGTTATATATTTACACTTCGAAGATATCAATGGATAAAGCAATAACCACTGTTGAGATCATATCACCTTGTCTATAGATTAGTTGTGATTGTACTAGTTTTTATGCTAATTGGTATCTGTTTGTCAATATGTTTTTGTACTTTTATGTTTCTAAAATAAAAAAAAAAAGTATGAACTCTGAAGTGTGCTTTACTTGGATTCAAATCACAGCTCTATCATTTTGAACACTATGATCTTGAACAACTTCCTTAACGTATGTCTCCTATTTTTATCTATAAAACAGTGGTAAACATTTCCAACTCCCGAAGTTATTATGAATATTTAATGACATTCTGAAACATCTAAATAGCTCAAAACAAGGTTTAGACAATTGGAGCAAGGGGTTGGTTTGATGTTACTTTTGTAATTATTTAAAAATTTTATAATAAATTTTTTGTAATATTTTTCCTGTTGACACATAAGGATTATATATATTTAGGAAATATATAAAATAACTCGCCACATATATACAATATGTAATGATACCTTTTAATTTAACAAACACTTTTTAATTGTGGTAATGTATATCTAACATGAAATTTATTATTTTTTCCCATTTTCAAACATATACTTCCATGGCATTAAGTACGTTTGCATTGTTGGATAATCGTCATCACCATTCATCTCCAAAACATCTTCATCTTCCCCCAAAGAAACTCTATACCCATTAAATACTGACTCATTCCCTCGGTCCTGGTAACCGTCGTTTTATTTCTAGTCTAGGAATTTGACTACTGAAGGTATTTCACAAAATAGCAATCCTACAATATGTCTTCTTTCGTGATTGCCTTACTTTACCTAATGTAATGTACTCATTTCTTTGCATTTTATTTATTCACTCATCTATCAATGGGTAGCTACTATGAACACTAGTGAACATGCATCTCTTTGTGTGTTCACTACAGCTTCTTTTGAATATATAACAAGTAGGTGAATCATTGAATCGTATAGTAATTCTGTGTTTAACTTTTTGAGGAATTGCCATACCCTTTTCTGCAGCAGATACACAATTTTGCATTCATACCAGTAATATACAAGGATTTAAATTTCCTTATATCCCCTGTACTTGTTATTATTCTGGGATCTTTTTTAATAATAGCGACCTGAATTGGTGTGAGTTGTTATCGCATGGAGGTTTTGATTTATAGTCCCTCTTGATTAGTGATTTCAAGCACCTTTTCACGTATTTTCTAGCCATTTGTATATCTTCTTTGGAGAAATGCCTATTCAGATATTTGCCCAATTGCTTGTTTTCCATTGTTGGGTTGTAGAAGTATTCTGGAGTATTGATATTCTAGATATCAATTTCTCATTTGATATGTGATTTATTAATATTTTCTCCCATTCGGTGAGTTGCCCTTGTATTTTGTTGATGGTGTTCTCTGAAGTGCAAAAGTTTTTAACTTCACTGTAGTCCAACTTAGGTATTTTGTCTTTTGTTACCTGTGCTTTTGGTGTCATACAACAAACACTTTCAAGGGTTTGAGTTTTACAAATGGTAGCTAATTTAATCCTCACCCCCCAAGAAGGAAAAAAGCAGTCTTTGATTCTGAGAGTCAGTCTGATACTAACAGTGAGGCTTACCTTTTTGTTCAGAGCTGGTCTGCCACTCATGGCTAGGTCATGGTGTTCTCCTATTAAACATAAACAATCCTACAGGAAGCCCACACTCCACAAAGCACTTATGACTGTGATGAAGTGAGATAAAACAAGAACAAGAACACTTTGTGATCTTACCTACATACAAGCAAAAGCAAGGTCGCTGTCTCTAGGAGTCCATTTTTTGTTACTATACAAAATACTTGAGATTGACTGCTTGTATATAAGAAAAAGACACTTCTTTAGCTCACAGTCTTGGAGGCTAGAAGTCTAGCAAGCAAAGCATCAGCTCTAGCATGTGTTCTCTTAGCTATGTCCCCTCATGGTGGATGGTACCACAGTGACAGAAGCATGCAGGAAGGAGAGAGGTCACATGACAAGACAGGAAACCAGAGCAAGGAGGAGGAGCCACTCCTGAGACCTCCCACTAGTGCCCACCCCTAAAGGTGCCATGACCTCTCAACACTGCCACAAAAGAGACCAACTTCCTAAAGGTGAACCATAGGGACATACTCAAACCCTCTTTACCAATTACAATTTCAGTCCCTTCTAGTCAGATCTTCCTATGTGTAAAATGTACTGGAAAACCAGATCATGGAAGTATCGCTACATTATTAAAGTATCATATTAAGTGTGTTCTTAAAGTGTAATTCCCAGATATAAGAACGAACTAATTTCTTCAAACCCTTCCTGAAAATCATCTAGCACCAATCTTTAAGGCATTTTTTAGTAAAACAACCCATGATTTCATTATCTATCTTCTCCCTCACTGGAATTAGTTAATAAACTTTGTTTGGCTGCGATGTGCTCCTTCCTGGTGGTGTTTTGGCTGGAGGACACTGGCAGCATTAGGCTGTGCGTTGGTATTATTATTATCCCTGTCTTACAGATGGGAAAACTGTGGCTCAGAGACATTCAGTAACTTGACTCAGGATGCATAGTTATTAAGTAGTACAACAAGAACTTGGCCCAAGGAAAGCAGTTTTCAGAATAATCAGCATGTAGAAATTTAAGTAAATTTTTAAAAGATAATTCTGGGGGAAAAAATGTGTTCAGGAAATAAAAAGTAATCATCATTTACTATATGGCTAAGGTCCAAAGAGCATTTGCAAGGCATAGTAATAGAAAGCTGGAGCAGCAGTCTAAGCAGGTTATCAGGAAAATAAGGGGAAGGGAAGGTTGTGTGTGTGTGTGTGTGTGTGTGTGTGTGTGTGTGTGTGTGTAAGGGGCAGATAGAGAAATAAAGCCCATATCTGTACCTTCTGGAGTAAGAAGCCACTAGATAATGCCTAAAATTGAAAACACAAGAAATAGCAGCAAAGCATGCTATTTATAGAACTGAAGATAAATACCAAAATAATCAGCTAGGAAAAGGTAAATGCGGTTGCTGCTGGGAAGGAAGAAATTGATGGGGATCGAAAACATTGCTATTTTTGAACTGAGCATCATAGAACTCTTCGTTAAACTGTGCACGCTTTTGCTTTTGTTATAAAGGAAACATCTTGAAAGGAAACACAAGACACTGGACACAAAAAGCAAAAAATACCATGTTACACCACTGTTCAATATTCTCAAATATATTTTCATGTGACAAATACATATTGATTAGGGTTGATGTGTTCGAGATGGCATCTGGCTCTGTGAACCTGAATAGTTAAGCATTGGAGCATTTTTTTCTTGAATGTGCAGAATGCTTCATACCTGCCTCTGTTGATTAGGGAGCCCTGAGGAGTTGCTAGGGTTTTAGCTCCTTATCTCCACCCAGGCCAAATCCGAGGCTTAGGATGGCACGAGAACAAAGAAGACACCATGGCTACCGTTTGCCCTCATTACTGATCCAGCGTCTGTCTAAGCGTAGGCCCGTCTTTACTCAAAGCATTCCCATCCTGTTCAGCCTGGCTAGCACTTCCCCCTTTCAGAATTGCAGAACAGGCTTATAGTCTGCCTTATTCAATTTAGCACCTCATTACATTCTGATTTGTAATATTCTCTTGGTGTTTCATGCAGATAAGTCACTTGTGTCAACATTAAACTGTCACTATTTAAAGACAAGGGTCATTTCTTTGGTCTTTTTGTATCACTTAGAGCCTGGTGCAGGTTGAGATAAGCTTGATGCCCTTGATCTGGCTTTTAAAGGACAGCGGTAAACCAGGGAAACAAGAGCTGGGTACATCCCAACTTAGGCCTTCTGATGTGGGCCTACTGACTGCAGGTCATTGTCAGGTTGTTAGATATGAGACCATCCAAGACTATGAGTATGAGCTCAACTGCTTTTTTAAAAGAATACAAAAAGTAACATAGGTAGGGCACCAAGAGAAGAGATCTGTGTTTATCAAGTCTCCCTTCTTCCTTGGAAGGCGCAGAAGAGATGCAGGTGCAAAAAACAGTTCTCTCCCCATCCCTTTATTAGCAGGCCTCCTGAGTGGGTGGTACTTTTGAGACCATTCCTTCCATTGATAGACTGTAGAGAATAAAACCATAATGTAGAAAACTAATGCAGGGAGGGCTTGAACTTAGCCCTCTGTTGTTTCCTAGAGCTGCCCTGACAAGGTACCAGAAACAATGGTTTCAAACAATGAAGATTTATTGTCTCTCAGATCTATAGCCTTGCAGTCCAAGACTGAAGGAATTTCCAGGCCATGCTCCTTCCAAAAGCTCTAGAAAAGAATCCTTCCTTGCCTCTCCCAGCTGTCATGATTGCTGGCAAACCATGTGTTCCTTTTCTGTGGCACCCGAACTTACATCCCTGCTTCCATCTTCACACCACCATCTTCTCCCGTGAATCTCCTTGTCCTCATTAGAATACCAGTCATTCAACGTAAGACTCACTCTAACCCAGGATTCATTCAATTGAAGTAAATCTGCAAACAAGCTCACAAAATTGAGATCAGGTCATATTTGTGGGTATAAGGCTTAGGGCTTTGACATATCTCTTGAGGAGGCACAGTTTAACCCATAACAGTATTCAATTGAATGTTCAGCTAGATAGAGCTTTTAGATCTAGATTCCCATATCTGTTCTGTTATTACACACCCCCTGTGTTGTTCATTTTTTTCTATGCATTTAGCTGCCACTGAGCACACCCCATAACACATGCTCGATAAACATTAAGTGAATGGATCCACCAATAATGCAAGTCACATAATGAAGGGAAGGTGTGCAGAGGGATTTTCAATTACTAAAGAGTGGCCCAAGAAAATAGCGGCCACTGTTCCTGGCTCAGACTGCTTCTCTCATTCCGTAGTAGGAGAGAAAAGAAATAAAGAAGTTATTTCTGGATGACAGAATAGTGCATCAAGAATAGCAAAGAAAGCCAGAAGCAAGCAAAGAAACCTCATATAGTTAATTTTTAAACTCCAGAATCTGAATACAGTAGTAAGTACAGAGGATCTCTTTGTGCTACTTTAAACTTCAGCACCAGCCTTTCCTTTGATTCCCCCAGTGTCAACACCGGCCTTCTCTTTTGTCATTTTCCCACGATATCTTTTGTTTTATGATGTCTGTTCCTTACTATCCTTAGCCCTTTCTTGTGCTTTAAGCCAAAGCTAAGGGGCCAAACACATTCTTGGTACTGAAGCATTTAGGCAGTTATCATTTAAATTAACATTCTCTGCTAGAGTTGTATTTGAGTGAGAAACAATAATTGTTTCCAAGACAGCATCTTGGAGTTAAACCAATCCTCACAGTGAACACTCAACCATGTGCTAACAATAAAAGGGAGTGATCACTCGTGCTTTTTTGCCCCTCTTCCACCTCGAAGGCAGACTTTGCGTTCTTTCACACTAAAAATGAACCGAAACTGATGAGGCAATAGCATCGATATAACCTTCAGCGCAATGTCCGCACCCCTCTAGGAAGAGAGCCCTCCTCATCTACCTCTGTCTCATATTCCCACCTCACCCCCTCACTTAAAGCCTACGGAGATGTTATGCATTTTAATGTTATACATTTGGGGGAGTTTCAGCCTTACGTGCCCTGTGTTTGAATTGTATTGACGTCCAACAGTGGACTTGGGGGGGTGGGTGACAGGACGCCTTTTCCTTTGTGCCAGCTCCCCAAATAGGTCCACAGTGCATTTGGTGGCATTCACACTTGGCTGGAATCACATTTCAATCTGTTCCAACTGATTGGACACTGTGTTTTCTTCCCGTCTGTGGTAATGGCGCACTCATTCCCAGTTCCCAAGGTTATTTTCATCTCGATGACCTTTTCGTCCCCCTTGGGTTGCTCCGTTACACACCCCTCCCCCCTTATTCAGCCTGCTTAAGATAGCACTTTCCATGTACTCTCTCTGCATAACTGTTGTCTTTGATATATTTCTCTTTTTTTTAACAGTGACTTCGTTGCTAAGAATAAGCAATGAACTTTACCAGCTTATGACTTCCGCTGTTTCTCTGTAGGTTTTTCTCATGGTCTTCCTGCTCCGGTCAAGCAATTTACTTTAAAAATGGAAAGAGATAAGATGGCACACCACCTAGTTAAGATATTAGGATGCTAGGGGAGTTTTTATATTTCTTTTCTAACCTGTGCCCCTTCTCATGAGGCCTGAAAACTAGTTAGAATATAAGAGACAAGCTCTGTTGTGAAAATAATTCACAAAAAGAGAAAAAAGACATATTACATTGGCCAGACGTGGCCTTTTCTGCCTCTACTTATTGATCTCAAATTGCTGAAAGGGTTCAGAAGATAAAAAGAATCTGTGAAACAAAGAAACTCATGGTGAAGGAAGAAAGAGCCCCAGAGACTGTGGGAGCAGAGACCTGGTTCCTAGAACTTGTGATGTGGCCCTGGGAAGTCCCTTGGCCTCTCGGGCCCGCTGTTTTCCATCTGTAGTATTGGGAGGATTTGGGCCAGATGTTTGGGAAGATTTCTGCGAACTTTGAAATGTCATGATTCTTAGCAAAGAATGAGAATGAAGCACAAGACATTTACTCCACTTTCAACGATATGTGAAGTCACCGAAACTGTCACACTTCTTTATTTTATTTGGATTCTTTGTTTTTTCCTTTGAAGAGACAAAGTTTGCTACATTAGCCAGACTGTCCTTGAACTCCTGGGCTCCAGCAATCATCTTGCCTCAGATTCCAAGTATCGGGGGCTACAGACCACTACCAGGTCTCACTTCACCTATCTTCAAAAACTCAGAAACACATTTTCCCTCCTAAAGACGAGATACAAAAGTTGATACCCTTCCTAGACCGATGGTGGTGGTGATGATGGTGATGTTATGTTTGAATAACACTATGTGTTTCAAGAAACAGGGTCGTATACTTCATTTCCAGCTGCAGACATCTGGCCCTTAGACAACTGATCTTCCCAACGTATTGGACTCATCCTTCCTGGCATCTTTAAAACGATGGTTTTACTCGGGTGGCAACAATGAAAAAGCAAGTGATTTTACGTGAGCATCACTTACTCTGCCTTGAAATAACCACACTCCTAACGCCCCTTACATTATGCCATGTGCACACATCGTGGGAGACAGGTAGAGCCTGCCCATTTTCCATAGGTGTCTTTGTTTGCATGACTGGTCTCACTGCCCTGGCATTTGAACTTCGGACCCCAGTTGTCATTCTTTTCAGCCTAGATGATGAGGAGCAGGAAGAGGAGGGTGACACCTCCACTACAGTCATTAATTATCAGGCCTATATTGATACTATCTTCACCTTTAGGAAACACTACCGTGTACATTGTCTATTTACATCCCTTTAAATTACATTTCAACTATTTTTTGTGAGAGGGGTATGAAGGGTATTGTTATGCCCGAATAACTCATTTCAGGGTCAAATAGCTCAGGAGACTTAACCGGAAGACCCTATTAAGTCTCATAGTCCCACACTTTCTACTATTAAGGTATCCTTTTAACTATCTCTCCTCATATAGACAATGTTTTGTGAGACTTCACCTACTCATGTGTATTACATTATGGTTTCTTCACTCATTTTGTATTATATGAAAGCATATAGGCAGACTGATAATAGATATCCATGATTCAAACTATCATTTATTCCAATACACTGAATTCTTATTGGACTAAACTATACCCAAAGTAATTTCTCTTGGTTTCCCCTTAGCTACCAATAACTTTTCTAAATATACTTCTACTAACTTCTAACCTCTACTCTCAAAGATAACTTCATTTACCAAGTAAGTTTCTCACTGCTAATGGACAAACTTTTGGTGTCCTGGCACAATTACATTTGGTTTCTATGCTTTCATAGTTGGACTTACTGACAGGTACACACTGAGAAGGAAGGAAGTGTAGGTGGTCCTGAAAGGGTAGGTAAGTTTTAAGGAGTCTTGACCAGACACCCAAAGAGTGTAACAATTTTTTTATGCTGGTCTGTGAGGGCATAATGCTAATGCACATTGAAGCAAAATTGAAACTCATGTTTCTGTTATTGTTATTTTGGAGAAGGGAGTATACACAATGGAGGACTGCTTCATCTCTGATTCTGAAGCTGGTACTGACAAACCATGGCCATCTGCATTATTTGATTAAACACTTACAGTGCATCATGTGTGTCACAGGTATTGGGCGTCACCCTGGGTTTAAAGATCTGTCATCACCCTGAGCCAGGTCCTTGACTTCCTTCTGGCATTCAGTCTGACACTGATGAGTTCTGAGAATGTGCTGGCCCTAACTTGCCTGCTTTCTCACAGAAGTACAAGATTAGTGTGAGATTCCTTTTTAAAAAATATCCTGGTGATTTCTAGAACTTGATAGGACCCCAACCTTCCTTGGAAGGATCCAACTTTCACAAAACAAAATTTCCTATACTCAGTAATTCTATTTATATTTCCTAATATTTGTTGTTCAGGGTTACAAGTCCTTTGTGGAAGTAGCTTGTGATAGAAATAAATAAATGTGATATATTTTTATTATAAGATGGTGTCAATGGTAGGTTCACTATGGACTTAATTACACCCTTTTGCAGAAGCAAAAAAGAAATGCTTTATTAAACAACTATATTATTCTTAAAGCTCCTGATTATGGGAAAGTTAAATGTGAAAAGATACCTCCCCAGAAGGGAAGAAATATAGCCCATACATTCCCATGAGCTAAATATACTTCTTTATAAATATACAGAAGAGGTATGCTCAGTTCATCCTCATGCCTATGCTTGCATGTTTTGAACAATCTAGATCAAATTAGGTTGGCCTTCTAGGAATCACTCCTATGTTATAACATAAGCAAGTTTTTAGTAGGGCTTCTGCTCAGAGGAGTGGTTTTCCTTTCTGAGATGAATAGCCAAGAATGTGCACTCCCTGTTGCTAAGCTGCAGAACCAAAGTAGAAATGGTGGGGAGAGCCTAGACCTCCCGGTGTAGCATGTGCCATTCAGATCCCTCTCCATAGCTGCACCTGGGTTGTTGCATCCAATTCATTCCAAATTCATGTTTGAACACTGAAAAGTTCAAGAACTTAATGTATGTTTCCCATAAGAAATAAAGGAAAACCAGATCATTGGTTCTGAGGCCCCCAAATTAAACTTCTCAATTCATTTTTCTAGGACTTCAACAAATTTCATGATTTCTTTCTTTAAGTCTGTCTTTCTCCCAGTTTTCCTCTTAGCTTTACTGCTGGCATCACTCACTTTCTTTGGAGCCATGGTTATGATATTTTACACTATTAAAATGCAAAAATAAAAGCACAGTGATGCACATTTCAACTCATTAACGCAAGCACTGCACAGTACATTGTCTTGGCAAGAGCCGCGCTTAGACTTTACAATCACTCTTTTATTTCCATGGTGAGACACGACCCGTGACTCACTCTGGATTGGAACAGATTCTTTCAAGTCGCGTTTTTGGATGGACTATCAAGCAGAGTCACAAACACTGAGTAGTTGTCCCCCCGCCCCAAACTTTGCTGTATGAATAGTGGAAACTTCAAGCTTGGAGCCATTCAACAACGGAGGTATCACTGTGCTTGAGGGCAAGATGTTTCCATTTTTAACATCTGTTAAATTTCAGAGGGTAAGCCTAGCAAAAGACCTTGAGATCTGGGCATGGTGATGCACACCTATAATCCCAGCACTGGGGAGGCTGAGGCAGAAGGATCTTTGAGAGCTTGGGACCACCCTGGGCTACAAAGTGAGCTCAAGGTCAGCCTGAAATGCATAGTGAGAACTTGTCTCAAAAATAAAAAAGACCTGGAGAAACATGTCCCCAGCACACTTAGGGGAAATTGAGTGTTGGTGTCCTTTGCATCTTTTACATTTCTACAAGTACTGGCTCATCAGAGCTCCAAAGCCTATGCCTTAGTCCCTTTTTTACTTGGATTATTGTTACCCTGGGCAAGTTGTTTAATTAACTCCTCTGTGTTTCAGTGTCACCATTTATAAAACAAGGATAATTATACTTCAAGATCATGTGCAGAGGAAAATGCTTCTCCACTGAACAGTGAGACACAGAATGGAAGTGTGGTTATTGTTTTTTAATAGCAATGACACCATATATGGGCCCCGGAATCACTGCTTCTCCTGGTAGAACTTGGAACTTTCATCCAGGTTTTCTCTTTAACTTCTCTTAGATTTTACTGGTAGTCATGTAGCATTCAAGTGTGTACTCTTTGCTGGGTTTTTTCTCCTATGGTCCTGTTTTTTTTTTTATCAGTACCTGATATAAAGAATGGGGTTGGGCTGCTCAGAACATCTCTGTTGTAATAAACATATGGAAGTTCAAGAGGGCTGGGTGTGGTTAGCCAGCCACTCAGAATAAAGAGTTGGCCAATCATAGAAACACATACTTCACATTCAGGATTTATACATATATTTCCATGGCTCTATCCCTCCAACACTGGTCACAGCAGCTCATGGTTGGATGACAGATGCAAAAACAAAATGAATTACAGAGTAGTTAAACTCACATTTTTAAGTTTCTTCACTGTAGTAGAAAATTCCACTTCTAAAACAATGAGGCTGAAGGATCAAGACCCCTGCTGTGTCCAATTACACTTATTTAAAAAGGAATAACCTCTTTAACTTTTTGAGTTTCTGAGGGCTGTTTCTCTTTCCTTTGGCTTATCACAACTCTTTGATTACCTTAGCATATGCTTGGTTGCTAGTGTTTTCCTTTGCCACAGGAAACACTTTTTATCAGAGGCACTTCAAAATAGTGTTGGAGGATGGGGAGAGACATTGGTTAATGAAATACAAAAGGAAATAATTTCCAAAGCCTTGGGAAACTATGTAGTAGGACACGTATGTGAGATTGGTCCTTTGGTGACAAGAACTGAGTTCCGGTGTCAGCTTCGAATTCTTATTACCTTAGTTTCTGTGTCCCATACAAATTCACAATCTGGATAGTCATGCTTGCCCTGCTGTTGAATGGAGTAAAGTCATGCATTTTATAGGTTGCCAGCAGTCAAAGTACTGTGGTGCTTCTTTTCACCCAAATCCTTAGTTCTTTCATGCATTCTGACTCTCCAAAGAATATGGTAAGGTCAGTACAACCTGCCTAATCCCACGTCCATTGCCAAGCCCCTTTCTCACGCCAAGTGCTATATTATGTAATCAATTTCTTGAGGGCAGATTCTTTCCTAACTTACCTTTGTGTCTTTGTTACTTATCCAGTACAGTGCCTGGCATCTCAATGGGAAAATGGGACAAATGAAGGAGGAAGAAAATAAGAGGAAACTTTGAAAGGAACTAAATAAAATTTGGAAGAAAAAAAGTTGAAACTTCCCAGACCCCTTAATATGCCCATGGGAACTGAAATTCCCCAGAAGAATATAGATATCTTATTTCTAAAAGTTATTTGAGCCAGCTGTAGTAGCCCATACCTGGTGCTTTTGTGAGGCTGAGGCAGGAGGATCACTATGAGTTTAAGGCCAGCCTACACTACATAGCAAGACCCTTTCTCAAATGAATGAATGAATGTTATTTGGCCAGGTGGCATTGTTCCTCTTCCCGTCTTTTCCTCCCTTTTCCTTTTGCTTCCCCACCCCCAAATAGTTTTGGAATTAATCCTAAGTATCATATATTTTGGAGAACAATATCTTAGGAGCTACCATCTGTCAAACATGTACTCTATCTTACCACTGAACCAGGCACTTTAACTGTGTCACTTTTACTGATCCCTCTGTGTTTATTAATGAACCTTGCAGAGTTGAGTTAAATTGACCAAGCCCATATGACCATCAGATCAGCCACAGCTAGGGTGTGAGCCATCCCTGCTTGACTCTCGTGGCCTTGACCTGCTCATTCTTCTTTGACCCTTCTCCAAATATTGCTTCTAAGGACCTAGAGAAGAGGTTCTCACCCACAGAGCTTGTAGAATATAGATTTCTGAGAACTATGCTGCTAGACTGTTCCTTTAGCAGGTGTGAGTTTTGATTTTACATTTCTAACAAGTCTCTAGGTGGTGCTGTCCTGGGGTCCACAGTTTGAGAAGGAATGGATTAAAGTTCTATCCTCATGACCTGGCGCTTTTCTGTAAAACTATTTGAGACTTAAGAAGCTGAAGGCTCTTTCAGTTCGGTTTTACTGCCTCTAAGTGATATGAATAATTCATTCCAATTCCACAAATATTTATTGGACGTCTACTATTGTAGACATGATAGATATACAGGGAATCAGCAATAACTAAGACCAGGTACTTGACCTTAGGGAAACTAGTCTCGTTAGTGGCAGAACAGGGCAGAAGAAGCATGAAGGAGAATAACATGCCAGCAGCTTGCTGTACTAGAGGAGCACACATGCTCTGATGTGGTGGACGCCGTGCTAGGATGGCCCAGTGAGCCCCTCCCTCTGGACTGATGCTGGGATGAGGGAAAGCCTTCCGATGTGGTGGCGCCTGACCAGCACACTATGTCATGATGAGTCATCAGCCAGAGTCAAGATTTCAGGAAATTCCAAAATCACAAAGAGAAGTGTGGAGAGGTGAGAGAACATGATGCAGTGGATGCTTGAGATGCTAAAGGAAAGGCCAGTGTGCAGATGTGTCCTGATTCAGGCCATAAGGTTTGTCCTCAAAGAGTCAGGTATGGGCAGCTGGTTCCTTAGTGTGGCAGTGTTGAGATGGCAGGACCTTCAAGAGGTGCAACCTCGGAAGAGGTCATTAGGGCATCGGGAGTGGAGAGGGCTACTGTACTTCTCCTGGCCCCCCACCTTGTTCTACTACCTGTCTCACCATATGACCTCTTCTCACACAGTCTCTGGCCACTGTGATGCCATTGCTAGAACTGTGCCTGTGCTAGTATCAGGCTCTTGAGTCTCCATGACTGTGAGATACTAACCTTCTGTTCCCTATAAAGTTACCCAGCCTCAAGTATTTTGTTTTAATAATAGAAATGGGCAGATATAGACAAGTAGCAGGGCACAATTATAAATGAGACTGACATCTAGCTGTGAAGGGCCTTGTTTGCCTACCAGAGATTATAAATGGAAGTCAGAGAGCTTTCAAAGAGTGCTCATGGCTGGAGCAGGGGGCTGCCAGCCAACACATGTGGCACCTGCTAGTCACTGAAAAGTGTGTCCATTCTGCAAATATTTTTGAGTGTGCTGGATGATGGGGCAATAAAAGGAGGGCTGAAGCTCTGAATCTGTCTTCTAGGAAGAGAAATAAAATATTTACAATCTAAAATCCAATACTGAGGTTAAAAAAAAACTGTTCCCTTATTAAAAGGCATAGACGTGTAAAATGGAAATCTTGGGACAGCATAGAAGGAAAAAGGCTCCGGGTGGGAGAATCACAGGCACTCTGTTTGTGATAATTTTGGTAACAGAATCAAAGATAAGAGGTAAAGCAGGTCCCCATTAGATGCCTCCCAATACCTTTATGGATATTTTTATAAATGGTTGTCTCACTGACCTCAAAGAGTGTGGATGTGGAAACTAGAAAGTATAAACTCCAAAAGCTGTTAAAGAGGAATTGCCTTTAGGAAGATGCCTGCTCTTTCCTGCTTGCTACAGATGTAGAAAATGGCCAGCATGTGCATTTCCCCAGCAGGATTAAAGGGTGGATGGGCAAGTTTCTAAATAATTGCTGCATGAATCTATATAACCACCCAAAATGAGCTTAACTAGGTTGGTCTGCAGTGGCAGAAAGGCTTCTAATGTGAGGCTCATCGTTCTACCGCGCTTCAAGGCAGGGGGCCGGAGGCGCGGCTCCGTTCTTCCCTAGTTTCCCGATCCATCCGCATTTTTAGAACGTGAGTAAGTTCTGACTGATGAGCTGGTTTAGCTTAGCTTTGTAGGATTTTTCCCCCAATTTAGCAAGCAATGAGAACTTCATGTTTCTACTCTTTCATTTGCCTTGTGAGTCTCATTTGTGCTATTAGCTGAGTGGATACAGCTCTCAGTACATTTCTTTTTTTTCTCTTTTGCTCAGAATTCAGAGAGTTGTCCTTCTCGTGTATTCATAAAGTCCTCACAGTCCAGACAATCCTGAGAAACTTTGCTTCTGGGTACAACAAACAACAGTATTAGTTGAAGGACTAGTTGTAGTACAGATTCTTAGATAAGTAGGAGGGAAATCAAGTCCTAAAAGGATTTATAAACCCCATTCCACATTACATTCATCATCTTTCTTGCTTGCTATAAACCCTCAAGAATCTGAGTAAGAATATTATTTACAGTAGTAGCTCTCAGGAGATGTTGCGTACAGATTTAACTGCCTGCCAGGTCACAATTACCTCCAAAACCTACATGGAATGAAAGAGGACAAGTCACATTCTTCCCAGTAATGGGATATTCTGGTGCTAGTCTTGTTGGCTCCTTGGTTTTTTGCTGCATTTGTCCAGAAGTCCAAAGAGAGAGAGAGCGAGAGAGAGAGAGCGAGAAAGAGAGAGAGAGAAAGAGAGAGAGAGAGATCATAGATATTACTAAGGAAATAGATATAGGTAGGATGATATAGAGAGAGACACAGGGATAGAGAAATACATTTAGGCACCTGGAAAATTCTGTAGGTATTTCAATCAGGCATCCATAGTCTTTCGGTTGTTTTATTCTTTTGCATGTGTTCAGCACTTGGCATTGAACTTGGAGTGAGAGGATTAAACCCAGCCCTTCCCTGCTGGGCAAAGCGATGGGCGAGACAAGGGATTCCTGCGCAAGAAGTTCCCTCGTTCCCATGCTCTGGGGTCTGAGTCACCCTCCAAGTTCTGGGTGCAATTGCGTTGCTGAGGACTCTTAGCTTACCCAGACCTAATGAGATGTTGTTCCTCTCTTTGAACTCACCTTCAGATGCCACCAGCAAAAAGAACAACTTAGTGGCAAGTGTCAGGGCTCTCAAAATTTAGTTCCTAAAGACCAGCAGCCTGCTCAGCTCTGAGCATCTCCCCTGCTGGGCTCCCTTGCCCAGACCTATGAAATCAGGAACTAGAAGTGTAGAGCCTGGCAGTTAGCAGTTTAGTAAGCTCTCTGGGAAATCCTCACATATGCTAAAGTTTAAGAGCCGCTGATCTAGCAGCTTGGACTTGCTTTGCTGTAGCTCAGCCCGAAGCAAACAATGGAATCACGTTGGGAGTTGGAAACAATGCAATGTCTGAGCGCCAGCCTGGAGATTCTGAGGCAACAGGGCCAGGGATCGTCCTGGGCTCCAGGGTGTTTAAATCTCCCGGATGCTCTTGAGACAGTCCACACGGAAGCGCGTGTATGATGGTGGGAATCAGGAGTCAGGAGCCTGATGTGCAGAGTTAGCTGATTATGTAAGATCAGAAGCAAGGAGACTATGACCTGTGTCTGAGTCACTGGGGTGGGAGGGGCCTGAGACTGTTGGGAAACAAAGGCACGAGCCTGGGCCTCAGGAAGATGTGGAGGAAAGCGTGAGGAGGAGGAATCAAGGTTCACTCTTTTTTGATCTTGACTTGGAGAATGGTGAGGGCTTTCTCAAGAAAAGCAAGGTGGGGGTCTGGGACAGGAGGAGAGGCTTGCTGGCAGGTAAAAACTAAACTAGCTTCTAAAATAGAGCAGGTCAGCCCACTGGTGAAAGTCTGGATCTATACTTCTTAGAAAGGAAGGGAGGAAGGGCAGAGAAGAAAAGAGTGAAGGAGGAAAAGAAAAAGAGGCGCAATCAGATATGCTAGGGAAATTGGACACATCTGCAGCCCATAAAGTGAATGCTATTGCTTAGGAAGGCGTGCTGCCCATAGGAGAAAAGTTCTACACGAACGAAACCTCCAGTAATGCCTACATGTGAAAGAAAAGAACAGAGTGAAAGAAGAAATAGTTCATCAAAGCTAAGAGAATAATGACCTGGAGCATGGGTAAGGGCAACATAACTGTCAGTGGTCTCAAATGCCGAGGACAGGCAAGGAGGGTAGATATCTCAGGGAAGAAGAAAGCTTCCAATGTCATAATGATAACAATAACAATAATCACTTGTCCTAATGATAGATGTATGTGCCAGGGCCTAAACCAAGTGCTTTCTATGAATTCAACAACCTTTGATGTATTACTTATACCCATTTTGCAGGTGAAGACACTGAGGAATGGGGTGTTAAGTAGTTTGCACAAGGTTATGCAGAGAAAAATGGGGCTCCTTGATGAACTCAGGCAGTCTAGCTCCCAAGAGACATCTGAGCTCTCTGTGGAAACCAGCACAACCCCTATCAAGGACAGCCCTTTGTGAGCATAAGAAAGAGGACAAGGGCCAGAAGTGTTGTCCAGTTAGAGAAAGATATCCCCGTTTGTTCCAGAGAGAGCTCCCCTCCACAGGAAGCAGGTTCTCTGTGTGGAGGGTATATTGCTGAGTGAATGAGCCAGTGGCCATCAGGGTGGCGCCAAGGTACTACATCCAATTCTGGTGAAAAGTTGACATTTGAGCAAAGAGAATTAAATAAAGGAAGGTAAATTAAATTAATTTGAAAAGTCTTATTTAAATCCACTCGCACAGAGGTATTCTCAGTCACAGTTTATATTCTGCCGTTGACCACCTCCGAGTTTAGCTGTCTCAGCAGCTACTTGGAATGCATTCCAGGCGATGTTAGCGAAAGTTCATTTCAGACCTGAAGTGAGGAGACCCTGTACCATTTTTTTACCATATCTTTCCACCTGTGCCCTCAACCTACTAAAAATAGAAGGCTGGGGAAAAGGAATCATATATTCATCTGGAAACTGACACCAATGCCTGTGTTTTGCTGTAGTGAGTTAGAAAAGCAGTAGATGAGAGGAGATAGTGAGCCAGGAGACAGCTCCAGGCCTTCCTCGGCAATTGTACAACACCCATCAAAGCACTTTGCACGCATGGAACGCCCAGCGCTTATGTGGAAAAAGAATGACCACCTGTGTGCCCAAAGGTGAAAACAGCAATGGAAGAGGTCACGTGCTATTCCAGCCAGCAAGAGGAGAAAGCTCCAGGCCTGGCAGGAGAATTCCTATGTTTGTATTGGTTCTCCAGTTCTGCCTGCTCTGATGATCCAACGTAAAATTTGGGAATGGAGGTAATGATTTCTGAGCACAAGGATTTTCAAACATCGTTTCCCATGTTTGGAAGTGGAACTTGGCTGAGAGGAAACATCACAAATGAGCCTGGATGGATGAGGCTGACACAGATTAATGTTTGTTGTAGCAGGATTGGGGGACTGGCCCTGTTTTTCAAACTGTTAATTTTCCTGTTAATCACAGGGTTAGTTAATAACTACCTGGTGATGTCTGTGGCAGAGAAAGATTGTCTAAAGGTCAAACCTCCCAATCAGGCTTGCATGTCCCATCTTGATGGGGCTCGGGAAGCAGGGAGACTGGAGCGGTGGGAAGGGCTGGTGACGTGGGATTGACGGTGTGACCGCCATGCCAGCGAGGGGCACAGCAGTGCCAGCCCAGGGAGCTTCCTTGTTGAAGACTAGCAGCACAGGACATGCTTTGGGGGAGCCCTGAACTGAGGACAGCAGGGTAAAAATGGCTTGAGATGTCTTTTTAAAAATATATATGTGTGTTAATTCCTTGATTCTCTTTTTTCACTGATGCGTGAATTCAATGCTTTTTTGCTTCATTCTATGAACCTGAGGAACAATTGAAATATGCAAGTGAGATCTAAGAAAAGAATCAAAAGCACCCAAAATCATACACCCAGGTTACATAGTTCTCTCTCTTTCTAAATCTGAATGAGAAAATCCATGAGAACGGGAGTCAAGAAATTTATCTCAGTTGTTCATGACTCAATTCTTAGCACCTAAAATGTGACACCAGTACATGGTAGACACTCACGTAACTGTTGATGTAAGGACAGAAAGAAAAATATTCTTACTGTTTATTGTATGTCATTATAAATAATTGTGTGTAATTATATTTTTTACAATTTTCAACCATCAAGCTGAGCTGGTACTGCATAGACACACCTCTCTAGCATGGCACTGCATGGCAGCAGGGCTTGGGCACAATGGGCTGAGGGGAAATTTGAGCTATGGAGCAAGATCGCTTCATTTAAATTTCACACTTCAACATTTACTAGCAGTGTGACCTGAGGTAGTCACTGAATTCCTCTAGGCCTCAGTTTCTGAATCTGTGAAATGGAAGCAATAAATTGTACCTATCACAGAACATTCTCAGAAGAAACAAATATGCATACCACCATACCTAAGACAGTCAGAATTGGTGAGTACATGAGCAATAAATACTGTTTTAAGTAGCATTCTGAAGAGCCATAATAATGCTATCCCATTATGGGGATACATCACCATTTAATTAAACTTATTTCCTTTTGATGATTCCATTTTTTGTTATTAAAATAACACTGCAAGAATCATTCTTATGCAGAAAATATTTTGAATACTTAATCTCCTTATAGAAACAAGCTCATAGACAGTTGATCTTTACGTAACTTTGTGTGTTATATTGGCACTCAAATGCAGTGGCAGCTCAGAAAGTACCCTAGTATGTGAGCCAGCCATTTCCCCATCACCTAAGTAGCAGAGATTATTGGTCTCCTTTTTTACCTTGTATGCAGGTCTGTAGCATCTCATTCTGTTTTTAAGCCATCTTGAGGTAGGCCAAGGAGGAATTCTTCCAAAAAGGCAACATATTTTTAGGACCAGGTTCTGGATCCTGTGTATGCAAGAGATGGGTTCAGTGTTTAGGCGCAGACATTCTATCCCAAGACACTGCAGTGATTACCATAGATAAACTGGGCTATAGCCTTCAGTACAACTAGGTACTCAAGGCCAAAGGCAGAGTGTGGTTCAAGGCTAGAAAGGGTTTGGAACTTGTCTTGTCCAGGTGTGGGCTACAGCTGGACTCTCAAAGGCTCCCTGAGGCAGGAGCCCTGCTTTAGGGTTGGTCCTCTCAGTAGTCTGGTCATATTAATTGTCCTGCCCTTCTTGAGGCTACAGATTTCACGTCATTCTACCTTCTCTGCCCCCAGTTTCTGGCTCTCCGACATGGATAATATAAACACTTCCTAGGGCTGCCTGGCCTAAGAGGAGTAACCCCTCCTACAAAGTTACCCCCTCAAGGGGACAACTGATAAGATAGTTGTAACACTCCTCTGAGAAATGGAGTTGTATTTATAAAGTGCTACACAGCCGACACTTCGACAATGAGACCCAACGTCACACCTGTGTTCTGGAGCTCTCTGCGTCTTATGAAGAGGAACCTGTTCACATATTGCAGAGTTTCTAACTCCGCCTGGAAAGTGATTGTGTGTGACAGTTGGCTTTTGTACTCCCCACTGTACAGAAAAAGAACAGGGCACTTAGGTTCGCTGTATTTGTTCCAAACAGGAAAACAAACCTGGCGTTTTTACATATTACTCTGTACTCCTGGGAAAAATAGCTCTAGCAGCCTAAGGGAAACACAGTGCAAACAGGAGCAATCCCCGTGAATGTTTTGTTGCAATTTAAGTAAGTCTGTCCTAAATGGTAAGTACTAGAGGTGATAAATATATTAATCGGCCTGATTCAATCATTTCATTTTCTACACATATATCCAAGCATCACTATTCCCCATAAGTTTATACAGTTATAACTTGTCAATATTCCAGAAAAATTTTTAAAGGGACTAGAAAATAGATACTTAAAGATATCTGAATGCAGCAGCAACAAAGGAAGCAAATCTCCTACTTGCCTAGCTCATAAATCATTTCTACTTATAATCATTGCCTACATACCCCAAGCAAGAACTTGAGTCAACACCATGGGCCTAACTGTACTCAAGAAAGATCTCTGGAAGCTTCTCTTCTGAAGGGGAATTTAAATTTTTTGAAATCATACAATATAAGCACTAACAGTGTGCTTGCTGCGCCAGAAACATACAGAAACATACAGCACACTAAGCAAATAACATGACAACACAAACTGAGAATTTTCAGGAAGAAAGGTTTTTGAGGTGGTCACATTTAACTGAACCCTGAAAAGAAAAGTTTTGATCATCATGCACCAAGTTGTGATGGCTGGTTGGAGGTGGGAAGAGGGAAGGGTTTTTCTCAGGGAGCAATGAGGAAAGGCTCTATGACAGGAAAGCCCTTGGTTATGAAAACTGACGGAAGCAAATAGGGCTGGCTACAGTGTAACCAGCTGGGAAGGAGAAACATAAGACAGTCACAGGTAGGAGTCAGACGAACAGCATCAGCTGCAAGTGTCTTAAAAGTAGAGACTTTTAAGGCTTCATTCAGACCTTTTTGATTTTACTAGAAAGTTTCCAAGCCTGTCTGTCTGGAAAGTTTGTCTGAGGTCCCGTGCATGTGGGCAGGTAGACAACAATAACAATGCCTGTTTATGACCCCAGTCCAGAAAATAGAGAATGTTTTCCTCCTCAATTAGATTGTCTTAGGACTCCCAGAAAGTCAGCATCACCAAAGCATTGGATTAGCAACACTGGTCCTTAGTTCCAAATGCTACCATACGGCTATGGGTGTGGGTTAAGGAATCCTCAGAGTTGCATTCCTGTCTGCCTTTCCCACATCTCACCTGGACAACAGATGATCTACATTTTGGGGGCTGCTCATTGGTACAGAGGGTTAAAAGTTCCACAAGACTGCTGTGTTTAGTAAATTGGTGTGTATATTAATTGAGAAAATACAATTATTGAGGAAAGTAATTTAATAATGCCCTATACACACTAGCTATTAATATTTGTGACATTATTTTCCACACGTGTAGTGTGCACCTACCACAGGCTAGATACCGAACAAGATGCCAGAGCTGCAGTGAAAAGCAATGCCCAGCCCTAGGCAGAAGGTCGCATCAGAAAGTACTTATGTCCAGGTTTGGCACCTGGCTGATTATTTTCCTCTTTCCTCACTGTGTCTCCGTCTTATATTCAGAAAACTCAGACTTTCAAGGGAGCTCAAAGTGTAAAACATCTTGTATGTTTCTCCTTTCCTAGGAAAGTTAAGTTAAACTATTTGATGGGGTCACTGACGGTCCCAGTTTGCTGGGAACTTTTCTGTACAGGCGTGAAAAATGCCTTATCTTTCAAATCCCTCCGTCCCAGAGAATGGGACAGGTAGGTCACTCTGACTGTGAGGACTATGGCAAGAGGACAGAAGAACTCCTTTTTAATGGCCACAAGTTAGATATAAAACATTGACCACTTCCTTAAATTTTAGGCTCTTTATTCATGAAATGAGATATTAACACCTGGCATGTATTCCTTGGGACAATTGTAGGATAAAATCAGACTGCTTTTCATACCATATATAGTCCATGAGTGATATCATGGTCATGATCATTATTATTATTAGATAAGCCATATCTGGGAAAATTAGGGGTAAAAGAAAAAAAAAATTCCCTGATCCAAACCTAACTGGTGCCTAGAAATCTTCTGTCAATATCTATTTCATTTCCAGATACAGTAGTTAGAAATACAGAGCTAGTCTGCAAATTCAACTTTCAACCCCATCATCTTGTAGTGAAAAGGGAGGGAAGGTGCAGTTTAGAAGGTATTTGAGATACATTGAGTTATCACTAATGAATCCTCATTGAGATGAAATGTTAGACCTGTTGAGTGGATAAAAATGAACTATCATGAATGACGATTACAAGAAGCTAGATCCAGCCCAGCTCATAGCAGTGGCACGCTTTCAGTAGCTGGGCCAGGGCTGAGCTATTTTTCAATGAGAACATCTGGCTTTAAACTCCCCAGGAGAGGGTTGGACGTAGAGAAAGAAAATTCGAGGAATCCCTATGAGACCTTTTTAAATTTAGCACTTGAGACACTCATATAAGAATATACCAGTGTGCGTATGAGAAAATGAGGGAGTCTTTACAAATGGGAGAATTTGGGATATCTATGTTTGGGAAATTCTTTTGGACAAAAGCGGAGAAAATGACATTATCTGTAATTAGAAATAATAATGTGTAATTGGTTCATTTGCCATATTTCTACAGTTCTGATTTAGTTGAACAATGTGATCATTATGCCACCAGCTTTCAATAGAGGTGTCACAATGAAAAATAATTGCAATATTCCACAATATTAACTGCACCCTAATTGCAAAAGTTTTGAAATATAATTACCATGAAAGCTAATGCGACAGGGAACATTAAGCATAATTAGTGTTTTTTAAAAAAAGGAAAAACTGTTAGGAGCTTGTTATTGTCTAGTAAGGTAGCTTCAAATTAGCTGGCTGTAGAGCACTTTCATCTAGCTTTTCTATAATTTTCATTATTAGCGCAGACTGTAATAAATTTATTTGACATAGCTCACACCTGCCAACCCTGCAGGAGATAACTTATAATGTGCACCAGCCCCAAGATTTCCCACTGAACCTGTCAGAGCTTCCTACAAGGAGGCAGCCAGGAGTGAGGTTATTTAAAAAAATATATAAAGTAAAATAAAAACCCTCAATTGCACATTACGCAGTTCAGATTTAACACTTAAGCTGTGTTTTAAGTAATTTCCATAGAAAGCCCAGTGCTCTAGGAATGCAATTAAGAGCCTCTTGTGGGTGGTGCTAAACAATCAAATCAGTGAACATTTCAAAGAGCCCCTGAGGTGCAAGCGGCTCTCCAGTGACGAGCAAGCCCTGCCAGGGAGCCCACAATTAGCCTGTGCACCTGTTTGCACAAGTGCAGCCCCTGATTTTCTGAGAAAGGCGCTGCTACCCACCAACCCCGAGCGCAGTGGCCACGATCAAACCCCTCAATTTCTCTTTTCACAGAACTACTCAAGGTCAGCATTTCGAAGCAATCATCTGCACCTCCTGCCTACTCTGGCCTCAGCCCGTCTGTAATGAGGCTTAAGAGTCGGGATCTTGACTCACTGCGGACCATCTGATGCAGGCAAGGAGTGCTCTCAGCAAAGCGCTGCGCAGCGCCGGGGAGCCCCATTCACGTTGTTCCCTATGTAGAGCTGCACACGGGGGGTGTACAGTGGGGACGCTACCCCTGTTGCTTCTTATTTCTCTTTCTAGGCACTCTGCTGATTGGCTACATTACATTTCTTTGATTAAGAAAAGAGAGAGGGGAATCTCCCCATACACACACACAAAAGGGGGATTGGGAGTAGATAGTTTGGAGACCTGACACAGAATCCAGTCACCACAGGCCCTCCATCCTAAATGACCCAGGAAATAAAATCTAAAATAAAAGTCGCATTCAACTTGAGAGTGCCTAAGTCTGAAATGCTACACTCCACGTCCTTACATCCCAATGGCTGCACAGACTCAAGTTTGTAAAAATATTGTACTGAAAGTTGACCATTATACTTCTAAATATTGTCACTAATGACACCAACTTGATAATAAAAGAAGTATAATGGGTAGTAGGTGACAAGAACTATTTTCTGGTCATGACAGTCCTTGAGTCTGCAGTAATGTTTTGACATTCTAAAAATAAGGAAAAAAAAAATATATATATATATACATATATATATCTTGGTAAGCTTTTGAAGCATATTTAAAGAAATAAGAGTTCAGAAAGAGATTTTATCCCATCTTTTCTCCCACAGCCCCACCATATAGATGAAAGTATTACCAGCTTTGCATTAAGAACCATAAAATACTTTTGTAAATTATGCTACCCTAAAGTCAATTAAATCTGATAGAGCCAATGACCCTGAGGCTCCCACAAAAACATGAAATTCTTAGACGTTTGCAGAAAATGTAAGACTTGGTGTCAATATTTTTACTTTGAAGGGCTCTTCTGTATACAATTCCTATTAGTGACCTGGTTCCCAAAGCCACCAAGTCTTACACAGGACAACCAGAAGACATCAAGCACTTTCCTTATGCCTCAGTGTCTGATGGTCTCTACCTCTGAATTAGGTTTTGGGCCGGAGCATTTCTCCTGATTGCAGGTCCCATATCTCTGGCCAATCCTTAGTTCTCAGAAGCACTCTGTTCTGGGCTTCCTCCAGTCAGAGCCACACATTCTGTTAGCAGCAGATGAGCCTCAAGGTGTTGTCTAGAGACTCTTGGCAGGACCTCAGGGGCCGTGAGTGTTTGAAGGGAAAAGTTTATCTTGCCTTCCTTCTCTCCATCTCTTTCTGTCTCTCTCTGTCTCTCTCTCTCTCTCTAAGCTTCTCGTCTTCTCCCTACTGCCCTCTTTCTATCTCTCACTCCCTCTCCCCAACACAGTCCTCAGCATATAGTTTCACAAAAGAGAAAGGAAAGCCAGACATGGCAGGTGCCTGGCAGCATATACTGCTGGCTAGAAGAGAAAGTTAGTGTGGATCAGAGTTAATCTTTAGGTCTACAAGACATGGGCGTCTTAGGCACTTCCTTAGTTCAGCACTTGAGGCTCATAATCTGCTGAATACAGTACCTTTCAATTTATGGAAAGGGGTCATATATTTTAGTGGTTATGCATGACTTAAACAGCATTTAATGCTTATTATGATTCCTTGGTGTGACATTTCTGCTGAGTTTTATATTTTCATTATCTTTTCTCTTTCCCCTTTTTTAGTGCAAATTTTCAAAGGAGAGAGTTCCCTTTTCTAAAGGAAGAACAGAAACAAGCTAGAAAGTCATGAATAGCATACGTTTTAAATTTTGGACACCCCACAGAAAAAATTTTACTTCATTCTGTGTCAGAGTTTTTATGTGAACTTTTGAAAGGGAAATAAATCAGATATTTGATCATTGCCTTAGGCTCAAAATATTAACTATGTTCTCCTCATGCTGCTGCATAATATAATCACTCTAATCTCCCTTCTTCAGGAATGAAGGATTATCAAAATTATTATTCTCATGTCACTGTAAAGTTACTCTTAGAGAAACCTATATTATCACTACTTAGCTATTACCCTTCATTTACAATAATGTGGTCGTAAATTTTTATTTGTTACAATACTTTAGGTTAAAAGTTCTATTAAATCCTTAAAGACTAACCTCCATTTTACAATCAGTCATCAAATGTGCACTTGCAAAGATTAGGAAACTAATTTTGTTTAAAACAGACAAATACTTGAGATTTGAATTCAAAGATTAAGGTGCTATATTATCACTCAAATGTCTAGACTTTAACATGCAAATCTTGAAATAGAACATAATGAATGATTTTATTTTGAAGAAGAAAAAATAAATTTGGGGTAGGATGTAACATAGATGGAATTTAGAATATACTATTGAACTCGTGGTTGAGAAAGAAATTTAGACCTCTAAAATTAGTGTCTGGCTTTGAAATTATAAGTAAGGTTTTTTCTCAGTGCAAACATTTATAGAAAATGTACACTTTGTGACAATATTTTTACTCTGAAAGGCTTATTAGTATGCAATTACTGACCTATGACTTATCTTCTAGGACTGCTATAAGACTAGGTTATTTTTACTTCAGTAAAAATCTGGCCCATTTGGATATGTAGCTTAAATTATCTCTCTATAATAACATCATGATAAAAAAGTTTTCTCCTAGTTTTGAATTGTCTTCATTTTGGTAAATACTGAGCACTTGTGCTCCTACTTACCATTCTTGCAACCAGGACAGACATCACTAATTGACCACAGCCCTCTTTCCTGCTGTGAACAGATGCATCCTGCCAATACTTCTCAACAGTCCTACAGACAGCCACTACTAATCCATCAGAATTGGCATGCAAGATGAAATGCCCTTGCCATTTAAGGCAATAATCACATAAAATTACAAATGTGAGTCAAAAGATCAAAACCTCTTATAATTATCTCTTTTTTAAAATGTATTTAACATGCTCTTTCCTACCCTTCCAACAAAAACGAATAGTCATGAAAAGTAGATTTTGTTTAAAAGTAAAACTTCTAATATCTTTGCATTTCTTTGTAGCTCTAAAACCAAACTGTACCTGTAGATATAACATACAAACTCATACACGCACACACACACACACACACACACACACACACAAGGCATCCTTGAAATCCAGTAATTTATAGCTTGTCTTTTGTTCATTTCCCCCATATTTTCAAAAAAGAAGGAAAAGGTAACCTTTTTAGTATAATTTCACTGTTTTAACTCACTCTTCTATGGAAATCTGAATCCTTAGCATTCTTTGTCTTGAATATTGATACTGAATAGTGTCCTTTCACTGAATGAAGTATTCTTAAGGGAGCTATATGTATAGAGGAATAATTTTAAGTTACATTTAAAATAAGGAAATCCACGGCAGCACAGTTAAATTCATAAGAGCAAGAACCTATCATTATTCTCAGGTTCTTTTGGATCTCTGCTAAATTGAGGACTAAGCAATTCACAACTACATATTTTTTTGGTTAAACAAGCCTGGGGAAAAAGCATGTTTATGCATCAAAAACCTATTATTAAGAGTTCAAAATGTAAACTTCTTATTAGAAGATTTGAATTATTTTTCTAACTACAACAATTTCTGGAATTAGGAGTGATTTTATATTTCCTTTTGTGGAAAGGCAGAATCATATCATGCTTTACTCAAGATGACTGTGACTGCCTACTGTTTTAATTGATACTGTCAAATAGTTTCTCAGGAAAATGACAGTGCGTGCTGTACAGAGGATAATGAAGTCATGAAATCAGTGAGGGTCTGTAGGGCATCTGCCCTGAGAAAGGAACTGGGACTGCACCTGTGGTAGTCTTGGTGCATTCTGGGAGCTTCAGGGCAAACAATGGGAGTGCAGGAGGAAGGCAACACCAACAGTCATTCGTGCACAGGATATATATTGACACTTGCTGTGTGTCAGGTAAGGCCCTTGCCCTCTAAGGATACTAACAGCCTACATAAGTAGGTTCAGTTAGGGTTGGTAGCTTATAATCATGGACAATTCATTTTTAGCTTGTTTTTAAAATAAGTTTGTCATTGATGTATTCATGTGGGTGGTGGGGATGGAACTCAGGGTCATGCACACAACAGTCGTGTGCTCTGCCTCTGAACTGTGCTCCAGCCCTACCTCTTGTACTAATGCTTAGTTTTAAAATTGCATATATTGGTAGCAAATACCAGGATCTTTGGGTACGTGTATACATGGCAGAATGGCTAAATCAAGTTTATCAATATACATACATTATCTTACATGTTTATTTTTTTGTAATGAGAACACCGAAAATTTACTCTCAGCAGTTTTCAAGTGTGCATTGTTGTTAACCATGATCACTTGTTGTACAACAGGTCCCTTGAAGTTATTTCTCCTAACTACAATTTTGTATCCTTTGGCCAACATTTCCCCACACCCCTCCCGGTATCCACTCCTACTCTCTCCTCATATGAATCTGACTTGTTTAGATTCCATCTGTGTCGGAATTATGGGCTACTTGTCTTTCTGTGCTTGGTTTATTTTACTTAGGGTAAGGTCCTTTAACTTCATCCATGTTTTCACAAATAACAAAATTTCCTTCTTTTTGAAAGCCAAGGAATATCCCATTGTGTATATATAAGCCATATTTTCTTTATCTATTTCCTCATGGATGCACACTTAGATTTCTCCTGAATGAAGTTGTTCGTGAGCAGGGAACATGTGGAGTTAATGCCCTGCATATAGTAATGTGAGCACAGAGTAGATACTTAAACATACATCCTGACCTAATCAGTTACACAAAAGGAGTAGGAAGAAGCAGTGTGTGAAATATGTTTTTCATGTTCGTTTTACAGACAATATTCTCCCCAAAAGGCACAGCATCAATCAGCTATCTCTGTATTCTGAGATCCTAACATCTCATGAGCAAGCAGAAAAAGGTATTATTTGTAGCATGATTTCAGTGGTCTATATGGGTCAAACAAGAAGAACAAGGAAGTTAGGTATTGGGATCTCAGTCAAGGAAAAGGACTGATGCATACAGTAATCTTAGAGTGCTACAGTTCTCAATATACAAACCAAGGTAACTTTCCTTCTCTAAAGAACAAATGGACAGTGGAGATGATATTCCTGGCATACACATTCTGTTCATCTTCATTCTTTGTGCCAGCAATTTTTACACCATGGCCAAAAGCAAGAAAAGAAGTCATTCCCAGGTACAACAGGACCAGCCAAGCATCAAGGGAGGTTCACGAAGCTGTGAAGTGACAGATGAAGAGATGTTCTCTCAAACCCCTGGGGGTATCTGTTTCCTAGCATTTGTGCATTCCAGACAAGATATACAGCAGTCTCAACAAGATGGTACAGCACCAGCACAATGCTATGAACCATGGGGGCACTCACTTACTCTCTGGCTGGTAGCTACTTTAATTCTGCTTCTTCCACCTCTTTTCCTAATACAACCTGGAATCACTGATAACATCCTAGTTAGCTAACTCCATCTCTTTGTCTGGGATTTCAGTCTGTTGACTCCAAGCCAGAGATCAGCGGATTTTATAAACTATGATAAAGCAGTAGAAGAAACAAGCTTTACCTACTGCCACCCATCTTATTTTCATATCAGGCAGGAGAATAAGTTTTAGTGGTGTTACAAAGCATATTTATTTATGCAGACGCTCTTTTTATCCTTTTCTCGACAGGATATTGGCACCACACTTGAAAGAGGGAGGGAGATGCAACATGTTCCCATGTCTCAACTCCTTTTCTGCCAACTTGGGTTGAGACTATCTTCAAGATTTTGAATATCTTCAGCATCGATCTACTGTAACTTTGTCTTGCAGAAATTAAAGTAATCAAAGTCTTAAACTGCGATAGACACTACCATGCAACATGCAAGTCCTCCTCTAATGGAGGCAGAAAGGGCATGGAGGTTCATCCTCCTCTCCAGGTCTCTGGTCATCTCACTGCTAAGTGGCCTATTTACTTTGGATCTTCTGTGATTTCCACCCAGGCATCCTGTCTGCCCGCTGCAGTCAAGGCTCCACCATTGACTGACTATGTGACCTATATCAAATGAGTTCATTTCTTTGGCCTCTACTTCCTCTTTGGTAAAATCTAAAAAAGACCAGGGCCTAATGCTTACGGCTCTTGCAAAGATTTAAAAGAGATCTTGTAAACTGAGTGAAGAGATTGCTGCTTATGTCTGGTGATCAACCAGTAAATGTTAGTAGTTGCTATTAATGCTACTTGTACTATTCTATGTATAAAGAGGAGACAAGCATCTCTGTCCTCCACTGAAGGACCAGGAAGACAGAATGGGAAGGAGAGTGCAGCCCATCCAAGATTCCTCGGTAGTACTGGGCTGGGAGGTAGCTGCCTCTGTTTACTGGTACAAATCCAACACTACCTCACCATAGTAGTTTTCTCTGCCATAGCAAATTGTAGTGTATTGGTTTAAGACAACAAATTTACTATAGCAGAGTCCTGGAAATCAAAGTATGTGGTGACTTCAATGAAGCAAGTTGTCAGTGGGGCTGCGTTTGTTCCAGATTCTCTAGGGAAGACCACAGCTCCATGCGGTTTCCAGCTTTTAGAGGCTGCCCCTATTCCTTGGCTTGTGGTCCTCATCTCTCCATCTTCAAAGCCCGTGATGTCAGGCTGTGTCTTTTACATGCTGCAATCTCGCTGGTTCTCTTTTGCCTCCCAGTTCCACTTGTAAAGACCCATTTGATCACACGGGGTCTACACAGATAATCCAGGATAATTCTGGCATCTCAGAGTCAGCCAGTGCACAACCTTAATTTCATCTGCAGCCTTCACTCTTCCTTGGCATCTATAATTCATCCCCTAGGTCTGGTAGTAGCAAAGTACTGCAAAACACATGACTTGTAAAACAGAAATTTGCTGTCTCACCATTCTGGAAGCTAGAAGTCCCGCCTAAATCATAGTGTCCATGACACCACATTCACTTGGAACCTGGGAAGGAGCCCTCTCTCCTCTTCCCAGTGCCTGGTGCTTTGCCTGCACTCTGTAGCATCCCCGCACTGCAGCTGCATCCCTTCAGTCTGTGACTTCATCCTCCTGCGCTACTCCGCATCTTCACACGGCCATCTGCTACTAAGGACCCTGTTTGCCCACTACGAGCCGACCTTAACTCGCTACACCTGCAATGACCTTATTTCCAAATAAGGAGCCAGTCTGAGGTACTCAAAGTTAGGAGGTCAACATGTCTTCTGAGGACACAATTCAATCCATAGCGTCATGCGATGACAGAGACCTTAGGTTCTGAGCATGAGGAAGTGGACCTCTCTTGAAATCACCCCACCTCCTTCAAGTCACCCTCAGTCCTGATGGAGATAAGAAGATCAGAGCATGGAGTAAAAGGGATACATTTACTCCCAAGCTCCAGGTACTAATATTGTGATGTCCACTGATGCAAAAACAGCTAAACTGCAAGGACAGAAAAAACACAGCTAGACAGGGTTGTCAGAGGGGTTTTAGTTGCAGCAATAGGGAAAAAGAATCGGAGAGACAGAAGAAAAAGGGAGAAATTAAATCCCTAACAACATATGGTCAAATTTCATCCCAACTGAGCCTTCATTTAAGGTGTCTGAATCCGTTCTTGGAAGAGTCTTTTCCCCTCCTGTTCGGTGAAGTTTGCTCCATATTGAATTGCTTTTCTCCTCTCCACCCCCACTAACCACCAGTTCCCTTCAGCTGGCACCGGCCTCCTATGCTGCTGATATTTGAAGCTGATGGCTTGGTCTCACTTTCCCAGCAAAATCTTTTGTTCCCTCGTATTGATTCACTAATCGTCTACCTAATCCTTACTCTCCATCCCTCCCCTTACAACAGAAACAACAATGCAAATTAAAGGCACAAGGCAAAAGAGCAAAATATCTTCAGCCTTCATAGCATTCCTGAGAGAGCAAACCTATGTACTACTGAGAAAGACGGTCTGTTTTCTAATTATTTTTTCCAAAGGAAAACATACTCCAAAGTTTTAGTCCATGAAAAGATTACATTTCCTTCATCTGGAGGGAACTAGTTGTTGCAAAATGGACTTTACTGTTAATTTATTTGTTCTGGATGTAATTCACATGGTACTCCTGTACATAAATGGGAAGGGTAAGTTGAGAGTGACAGATGTGCCCTTGCTAATCTGTGCCACCAGCTATTCTACTGATTTTAGTAAATTGATTTCTCCTCAGGACTCAGTTTCTTTCCTGGCAAAAATGAGGATTTAAAAAGTACTCTCCCTATTTATCTAAACTGTTATATATATATATATATATATATATATACATATATATATATATTTGTAATAAAAATTAAAGAAGCCAATGACATACACTGAGCACTTGGTGTTTGTCAAGCACCTTTCCAAACTCTTTCCAGAGATGATTCATGATATATACTTCGTCACTTAGCAGAGGGCCTGACACGTAATAAATAGCCAATAAGCGGCCCCTATGTTTGTGCTAACATGGCTTGCTTTATGAGTTCTACTGCAGAAAGCAAAGTATCCTTATTGCCCTTTTTGTCCAGTGTTGGAAGCAGCTCAGACTCCACTGAGCGACCTGCAGTTTCTCTGGGGGTTTGTTTTGGCCATTATTGTACTATGATTTTGTTCAGCAAGTCAGAGCCAAAGGACTTGGTTGGTGAAAAATTTACATCAGATCAGTGAGAGTCAGCAATCTTCATCTCCCCCACTGTTCGGCTCTGCACCTTTGCCACCAGGTCAGGGAAATCATCAGTCCCGGGGAGCAACTACAAAGCTGTTTCCAGAGCCAATTTCCTGCTGAACTGTGTGTTACACTCTTAGCAACATTCCAAAAATTATACTCACTTCAAAGCCAGCTTTGATCTGGCCCCCTCCCCTCCTTCTCCCCCAGCCTTTGCCGAGGAGCAGATCTCCAGGAGTAGAGTTCACCTTGAAAGCCTGAGACGACGCCTGTGAGCCAAACTCGCTCTTCCTGAGAGGGAGGGAGGCCCTGGGACCAGAGGAGAAAAAAAGAAAAAAGAAAGGAAAATCTGTGGGAAGCCTCCCTTATCCTCAGCAGCCCACTGCCCTTCACTTGGCAGCTTAGTGCCTCCTGAGGATGAACGTACCCACCAGCCTGGGCTCTGCCGTCCACCCAGCAGCGGCAGTAGCTGCTGATTTCAGCATATTTCCAGCTTTGCCTGCTTGGTGGGTGCTCTTACATAAAAAGGAATCTCATTGGGTCTCTCACAGGGGCCACATTCAGAGGTGAAGAAAGGGTTATTTCCCTGGAGGTACCAGTTTCCTGTCCTGTGATGCTGCCAAGCCTCATACACCTGAAGATTCCTTGAAAAAGAGGTGTTCTCATGGGAGCGTATTTATCTTCTCTCCCACTCCCCTTCACTCCCTCTGAATTCAATGTGGAAGCTGATATCAGTCAGGGGAGAGGCTTCCTCACTGACTGACTTGCCTATGGCACCCAGGATAATTTGCAAATCCCAATCCTGGCCCAAGAGACAATTTTCTTGGGAGCCACAGGTCAGGGACAGGGGCCACTTGGTGCAAATGCTTCACTCATTGACGTGGTCCTGCCATTTCTGGGGGGTCACAGGGACTGAGTGTGCTAAACTCAGTAACTGTATCACTGGCGAACTGGCAAACTAGAAACCTTAGGGTATTCCTGGGCAGGGGATTTTTTTATATATAAAACTTACTAAGTTAAAGTAATTTATTTCCAGCCCAGATAAGAGAGTGGGGATATAACACACTGGAGAAGGGTAGCCCCCGGCTTGATGTGACCCTCAGAAACCCACCTTACCTGTCTGATCTTAGGTTTCTTGTCCATAAAGTAGGGGTTTCGTGGTGAGAATAAATAATAATAAAATCTACAGACGGGTTTTCTCCCTGTAAATGACACTATTCTTGCTCCCACGAGTTCATAGTGTGTTTGGAGTGACAGGCAACAAAAGAAAAGGTTGCCGTGAAGTGCAGGCACTTGGCTTTTCCCTATGCCTTGCGTGGTGCCTGGTGTTTAATGGAGACTCAGTATGTATTGACTGTGTTTGAGCTGACTTGAATGATAAATAATATTACTATGTGTTTAGAAAGCTGTCCATAAGGGAATCTTGTGACAAATTCCACAGGATCTTTTGGTAACCACCCAACTATGAATGTCATTATGGTTACTGGTATTGTTATTATTCTCTATGGAGAACAATAGCAAGGAGACACCATTTTTTGCACACTGACATTTTGTACAGCGCTTAGCAGGAAGTTAAGGCTCAGAGAAGGTTACACCCAGTGAAAAGACTCACTGCTGCCGTTAAAACGTTGATAGCTCTGTGCATTTTTGGCATTGCATCTATGAGATAAATAAGAATTTATATTTCTTTGTTTGATGAAAGCAAAACAATTAAACTGAATGAATAAAAACAGTACTAGTTCTTAGACAGAAGCTCTGAGATATATATTAAGCGTGCACGGAGCATCTTGTGGATATGGCCAACTCCCCAAGACCTGCTGTGTCATGCTGACCGTTCTGGTAATTAATAATCACCCTGACACTTGAAGCCATCAGAATTGTGATGCTGTCCTAGTAAGGGAGGACAGTGGGACGTGCTAGCACCTGCACACCTCCCCGTAAGCACTGCTTGCTGCATTAGCAAGTGGCAGCTATTTTATTAGACAGAGCTGCAGCTGAGCCCACAGTTTGATTTTTGTCACCATAAAGGCAAGAGTAGAATTGACACGAGAGTAATTAGGAATGAATTCTCAGGTCTTGACTGATCAAGCACACTGCCAGGGAAGGAGGCAGGAGCTGCGTGGCAGTGTTCTGGAAGCTGGGAGGGTGACCTTGAAGGATGACCTCACTCTTAATCTTTCTATCAGGGAGACCAGTAAGCATTTGGCCAGAACCTCCGGTTGACTGAGAACCCCAGAAGTTTGGATTTGGGCTGGGATTCTTTGTGTGTGTGTGTTTTATACCCTTTAGGTACTCAAAAGTAAGAGGAGCAGGGAAATGGAGCCAATATGGGAAGCAAAGTTACCACAGGAACAAAATGTTCTTCTGAGCAGCTTGAAATGAGCATAATTTTGGAGAACGTCTGCAATTGTGGGTTAATTCATAATTGAGTTTGCTGAGCAATCAACAATGTGTTGCTTGTATTTTCATATGCTGGGAACATATGACTCCTTGTGTGTGTGCATGTGTGTATTCTAATGCTCCAGTACTTGGATACTTCACTAATGTGCAATCTCTGTTTCTTGCTTTTGTCTGGGGGCCTCTCATATTACATTTAGATTGTATCCTTTATCATCCTAAATTGACATTTATGCTTTTACTTCTATTGTTTCCCTAGCTTCTCCCTGGTGTGGATCAACAATTTGTTTTAATCTGTGTCACTTCTGTTATCTCCCCCGACACAGAGGAGCAGTCATTTTGCACCGCCATCTGCCTACAGAGGTTGTGCTACGACGAGTGTGATGGGGTCCCTCACTCTCTCCCCACCGTCTAAAGTGCTGGCTAATGTTAATTGCTTTTCCAGTTAGTGTATAAGAATGCAGAAACCGCTGAATGCAGCTTGACTGGTTTTGATGAAAGTACTGGAATGCTAGTGCCCATGAATAAATAAATCTGATTTACATAGAGGACTATTGTGGTGGTAGATAGGAAGCTGCCGAATGCAAGCAAATTATAGTTTAAGGACACATTATTCCCGGCTTTTATTGTAGGTGATGGAGAAGGGCTCAAATTTACTTGGGTTCCCAGAGAGAGAGGCAGAGAGGTGATCCCTTGGCCTGACAGAAACATGCCATTAATCTGATACTTAAATGGGAATGAGTTTTGCTTGGACGAAAAGCTGTTTCTGGATCTCACTTCCTAAAATGCCCTTATAGAAGGCATAGAGAATAGCAAGTGGGGAAGAACTGAGGAGAAGTAAACTGAAAGAGTCCAAGCACATATCAGAGTACCCTAACAGGACATCTGACAAAGACTCTTAAGCAAAGGATGAGATCATGACCATGTCTGTGTTGAGTTTGTGTTTCCTAAATTCCCTCATGATCATGGCTACTTGAGACGGAATTAATGATGATGGACCTTTTTCCTGGATAAGACAAGGCACAGACACAGCAGCACCCCACTGGGTAAGTCCGCTGAGCTCCACTTAGGGTGGAGCGGAAAAGGTGGGAGCTTTTCCTCCTCACCCAAGGTGGCAGAAGGAGGACTAAATGAGAGGGGAATGGCATCGGAGAGTCTGCACTTCAGATCCGCATGGAAAAGAGATGGAAAAAGGACTCAGGTAGACACCTAGACTAAACAACAAGCAAAGATGCTATTTTAGAAGTGACCCTACTGGTGGCTTTTCACGAATGGATGAAATTTAAACACCACCAAAATTCAATCACTCAAAACTTATTTGTTGCGGAATGAGCACAGCTGTAGGTGTCAAGGGTACAGCAGGGAACAAAGCACAGCCCAGCCATGAGGGCACTTAGATTCTCGCAGCCAGCCCATGAAAGTTCTACACTTTAAGGAAATGAATAATCAAGAGTCATCTTGCAACTTCAATTCATAACTTAAGTAGATAAGATTTCTAGATAAAAGGAACAGTTTCTTTAAGTGTCATTCATAATATGATACCATGAAATAAAATATCCTAAAGGAAGCCCAGGGTATGTGTTAAAAGTTAAATAAAAACTATCTCCAATAAAAACAAACAAATGGACACTTGACATACTTTGTCCATTCCAAGGTCTTCAGTCTATAAATGCATTTAAAATCAGATTATTATCCACTATCTCCCATGCTCATCTTTCAAGCACTTCTTACTCATTTCTAAGGTCCTGGTAATGTATTGATAGGCTATAGATTAAATATGAAATTACTGCAGATCACAAGCACTTAAAGATTTATGGACTGAGGCTTCGGCCTTATATCAAATCAACCGTCTAGGAAAATATATGATTTCACCATAATATTAAAAGTTACTGGCAGTGTCTTCATCTTATCTGATTGCTGTTATCCTGATGATAAGCCACAGTAAGGAGAGAGAAATTGTGTGATAAATTATGGAATAGACATTGAAAAATATATTTATTACATTTCGATGGGCACAGATTCCAACTCACTATCTACAGGATAAATAGAATTTATTTTTTAATGCCTACTTTGGTTCTGAATATTTTAGTCACAAAAGACAGACTGATATTCAGTTGGCTCCATCCGTAGGAGCTGAGTACATAGATGGAGAAACAGTATCATTACAATGAAACTGGGGCTGGGGATATAGCTCAGTGGAATAAGCGCCTGCCTAGCAAGCGCAGGGTCCTGAGTTCGATCCCCAGTACCGCAAAAAAAAAAAAAAAAAAAATCACTTCATTACAATGAAACTGCTTGCTCTAAAAGAAAGTTTCCTGATCAGTATGAAGATAAGCACTAGATCAAAATTTATTATAATCTATAAGTCTTTCTTCTTTCCAACACTGTCTGTATTCTTAGTCCTCAAAATGTGGCTCAGGGACCCGCAGGTGAGCACGCTCAGGAAGCTTTTGAGAAGCGCAGACTCCCTGAATTAAATTGAGTCTTACAAGATTCTCAGGTGGCAGGAGATGCGAGCTTACAGGAGGGAAGTTCTTAACATATCTCACTCAGAGATTCTGCTAAATGAGAGAGATGATAAAAATACAGTGGCGAGTAATGAAAGCAGTGGTGAACAATTACTGAGCGATTATGAACAGGACACGGTACCAAGATTGCGTGATTTTATATAATCTTCCTCAAACCAGCCCTGCAGGAAAAGTTATATCTTTCCTACCTCATAAATAAAAGTTGAAGAAGGAGATAACTGAAGAACTTTCCTTTGGTATCACAGCTACCGACTAGCAGAGCTGGGACAGGCACTCACGTGTGTCTGGTTCCTCCACCATGAAGAAAAATGCCATGAGTCTTGTGAACAGGGCCAGCCATACTGAAGGGCAAGTATAAAACACTGAAAAGGAAATAAGTCCTGAAGTGTGAGCTGTCTTCATAGGGAACAAGAATATCAGCACAATGGTCCTGTAGTTTCTTGAGGATACATCTTGCTTTGAGATCCCCACTGAAAAACTGTAGTCATCCCTCATTCCTCCTTTTGGGGCGCATATCCCGTGGACCTCTGATTTTTGTTACATCCCCTCTGTGGCATCCCTTAAATGTATCCCTGGATTTTAAATCCACTTGAGTGTCCTAATTTAGGGTTCATCTACAGATTCTGCATCTAGAGCAACATCCCTCAATCTGGCCTCCAGCTCTATCCTCTCCCTTTCCCAGTCTACCCACTATGCTGCTGTCAATCACTACTGTCTCCGCAAAACTCAACCTAGCCATTCTTCCTCTGCCTGCCTGACTGAGGCTAAAATACAGTGGGAAATAAAACCTACCCTGCCCGCAAGAGAGCAATAAGCCCCACGGACAATCCTCATGGTCAGCCTGGTCTACCCCTTGGATCCCATTTTCTTTCAGCACCTACCCACAATCCTCAGCCACCATCAGGTTCTCATCAGTTACACTCTCTCCACTGCCCAGAACAGTCTTTTCTCCCCAATTATCTGGCAAACTCCTCCCATCCTTTGGTAGCCAGCCCAGCTGTGCCCACCCCTTTGAAGGTACTCACTCACCTAGGCAAAAATTCTCACTCCCTTCACTTAGACCATTTTGATGTCAGTCAACATCTTACTTGTTCATTGCACTTGTCTAGACAAGATTTATACCCTTGGAACAAAAACAAACAAAAAAGGACAAGAGGACTATAGAATCATGTAAGGGTCTGAAGCCCAAACTTCAAAGCCTGTTGTTAGGTTTGAGACATTTGTGGTGCTTCCTTCCCCAGGGGCCCCTCTGTCTTTAACCGAAGCCACAAGAGGACTGTGTGCAATGTTCGCAACCTTTAGTTTATGGTCAGAGGACAGCAACTGGTCTACCAGCCACCTCTTCACCAACAGCCTTGTTTGCATCTGAATTGAAATAGAAGTAATTGATCATAAACAATGTAAATTACTTATATAATCTTCGAATGAATTCAGGTGACTGCAAAGCAAAATTATGTCCCAAAGGGTTATGCTGTCTGATTCTTTTGGCATGGAAGAGTCCCAGTAATAAGCTGGGCTGCCTGATAAATTATTTCCACCTGTGTTAGTTTGTTTCGGTCTCACAGTAGCCCTGCAAAATAAGTGTTCCAACTTCTCTTTCATAGATGAGGAAATCAGAGCCCTGGGTATGTTGACTGTCTTACCCACATCGCTCCCTCCCATCGCATAGTGTGGGGAAGTTGGGAGCTCACTTTGGCGGGAAGCCCAGTATTTTTCATTCTACTGAGCTGCCTCACCCATAATGCTTTTTCTTTGCACACTATCATCTTTCCATCAAACTTTCTCAGGGTGTTTGTGTACCTACATAAAGAGACAAGGTGTGACTATAAAGCAGAAAGATGCCAGAGAAAAAGAAACACATGAAAGTGGATTTTACTGCTTTACAGCCGTGCACATGGTGTGAGAGCGCCCTTACTTCCCTATGTGTGACTAGTTGTGAGTGCTGGTGAAGAGTAGCCAAGTCCTGAGTCTGCTTGCTTCTGTTTTCTTGTCTTCTTCATGCACCATATGGAGGAAAGAATGCTTCATTCTCACTCTGAAATGGGCTGTGATACCTCCCCACATCAAAACAGGAGTCACGTATTTGTCTTCTCCCGGGTGTGCAGAACTAGGTGCAGCTCTTGACTCTTGAGTTCAGTTAGCTGAACGCAGATGACAGTCGAGGCGCTCTTGCTGGTTCCTTCCTCACTGCTGTGGGGACCAGCTCTGATCTCTTCTTGTCCATGGGCATTTGCCAAGAACCACACAGACAAGTCAATAGGATGTCCATTGATGGGCCAAATGTGATTTTTCTCAACAGGAGCCTGCAGAGTAGGCAAGAATGTCCAACTGGCTGGGTCTGACCTGCCAGCCAATTTTTGTCTTTCCTGGCAATAGTTTAAAAATGGTCAGATATTTAGAGTTCATGATATAGGTTAATATTTCTTTCAATTCAAGGTGACAAAAGCGTATTCATCAGAACCAAAGGGACTCCACTGAAATGAATATATCAAAACCAAATGCAGCTTATTTATAGCACTCTCTTTCAAAGCCAAGTGGGAGGACCAGCTGCACTGGAGTACCTGGAGATCCTGAGATTACATGTCTTATCTGACATTGCCAGCTAGACACAAGAGCTGAGGCTGTCGCTGAGCTACCACTCACAACCCAATCCATGCAGAATTGCAAAATGTGTCTCCAATGGCTTCCACCATTTCTTTAGGTAGAAAAGAATAAAATGCATAGGTATCACTTCACAGCCACCACAACAGCTAAAATTAAAAAGACAACGGCAAATGCTGGCAGGGATATAGAAGGCCTACCTACAGCGGTGGTAGGAGTGATGTTTAGCTGCATAATAAAATACAAAATACTATTTCCCAAATCAGAAAACTGTCTGCCATTTTTGTATACAGTTAAACATATCCCCCCAAGCCTCCTTCTAGGTATTGATGCAAAAGAAGAAAAATATATGTCTAAATGTGGATTTATGCCTAAATATTAATGGCAGCTTTGATTCTCAATAATCCCAAACTGGAAACAAACAAAATCTCTATCAACAGTGGAATAACGTACTCTAGTATTATTCATCCATAAAAAAGGATGAACTACCGTGAACTCAACAGCACAGATCAACCTCACAGATTCTATTCTGAGGCAAAGTCAGACACAAAATAGGACTTGCTTATCATTCTGTTCATATGAATTCAAAATGTAAAAATTAATTTATAATAACAGGCCATAAGTGTGGTCTCTAGGGGTTGGGGATGCCAAAAAGGGGAAATAAATTCTATATTGAGAAAGAGAGGTTCACATAGATATAGATAGATAGAATCAAAGCTTTTTAAATTGAATACATATTTACATATGTAAATTTCACCTCTATTTTTCCAAAGGAGGGAGTGAGAAAAGTTAGTGTTCATCTAAAAGTCAGAGTTGATCTATGAAGAATGGAATATTCTATATCCATGGAAATATTCTATATCATGACTGCATCAATGTCACTGTCTTCATTATGACATTGTATATGTTTTTACAAAATGTTGCCACTGGGGGCTGGGGATATAGCTCAGTGGAATAAGCGCCTGCCTAGCAAGCTCAGGGTCCTGAGTTCAATCCCCAGTACCGCCAAAAAAAAAAAAATGTTGCCACTGGGGGAAGTTGAACAAACAGTGTGTGGCATTGCTCTGCATTATTTCTCACAACTGCATGTGAACCTACAATTATCTTAAAATGTTAATTAAAATGAAACAATATAAAACTTGGTACAAACAGCTTGAGATCTGAATTTGGTCTCCTTGTAAGTAACTCTTCGTGTGTGTGTGTGTATGTGTGTGTGTGTGTGTGTGTGTATACATATGTGTGCATGAATACATACAACATTGTTATGGAAGAGAGAGAAAAGAGAGAAGATTTTTAAGTGTTTTTCAATTTGCTTTGATTTTTGTTTTGATTTCTCTGCAGATGTCTTCTGTGCTCACGACTAAATATCCACCCCTTCACTAGGGCTCAGTTCTTCAGTTGAAGGCTAAAAATTTTTCTGCTACTGTCTACTTCCCTGTGTTCCATAATCCTGAAGTTGCTGTGTAGTATAAAGAACCCCTTTCTTGCATATAATGCTATTCCCCGGACACTTAGAATGAATAGTGCTGCCTTCATCTTTGCTGCTGAGTGGGGGGGAGATGTCAGCCACATGTGATTTTGCACATCTACCAGGTAATGCAGCGGTGCTAATGTAGTCTCCTGGATGCAGGGACACCAACTGGGTTTATGTCACCCGCTTGGTGGCCCTAAGTGCATAAATCAATCCTTATTTTTATGCCAATCCATACAAGAGGCTTCCTTGTGTGTGCTGCACATAGGGAGGGAGGACATCCCTGAGCAAGCAGTTTGCATTGGAAGAAAGCAAGCATTATTGGAACATAGCTGAAAAGGGCCACTTTTTTAAATTTACTTTCCCTTGGAAAACTACTCTAGTTTGGATAGAAATAAGAGTAAAGGATTCATTATCTAGAGTGAAGTCACTGTCAAAAAAGACTAAACCCAAACTCGCTGCCTTGGCTTGCCTGGGGCTGCAGGACACTGTCCTTGGGTACCTTTCCACACCAGCCTATCTCCTGGGTACCTTTCCACACCAGCTAGCCTGGTCATTCTGCCTTAACCAGATGCCTTCTGGAATAACAAGGCTGATATTTTGAATTACAAATGCCAACCATGGTTTTCTTTTTTTTAGAAAATGGTTATTACCAACATGATCCTATCATGCCCAGTGATGCCCAGTAATGTCCAAAAGGTGGGTCATAGAGTTTATTCCATTCAGCAGAAAGGAAAAATCAGTTCATCACAAGTCTGTCTCCTTCCCCTGCTCCTTCTCCTCTTCTTCCTTCTTCTCTGGAGTAGGAGGGGTCACAGTAAACATCTCCAGTCAAATATGGAAACTTACCTTTCTTGATTTTTTCATCTGTCCTAGTATTATGTACTCATCCTCTCGAGAAGCTCTATATTCCAATGGTTACCATCTCGTTCTCACACCAACTTCGAAACATGCCCCTCCTTTTTCCCATCCTCCTTCCTCCACCCCCTTGGGATTTCAAGTTTTGACAGAACACTGATAACTGAATTAGGAACTGATAACTGAATTAATATGTAGGATAACTGAATTAATTCAATAATGTGAAACTTTAGCAAACTTAAAGATTTTATTTCCTCCCGGCCCCTAGAGGATATTGTTAATATAATTCCAGGTACCATGATAGAACTGTGGAAAAGAGACATTTAGGCAGACAGCTAGAGCTTGCAGGTTCCCCCACTGCATCTGGTAGAAAGAGTAACACACTGAATTCCTCAGTGGTTCTTGAAGACGGGGCAATATGACTGTGTCACTCCCTGGCACATGAGATACCAGAACATTTGTCTGAAGAATATGTGTCAAAAGGGCAAAGATGCTCTTAGACTCTTCAAAGGATGTTTGAGAAATACCTCTTAGAGGATGTTAGAGCCTACTTTGCTTGCCAACGAAATTGCTCTAATCTTGCAAATTCTCAATCCATGCAAAGGTCATACAGGTTTTCAAAATGTCATCACCCTGAGAAGATACTTCCAGAATAGCCTGAATATTTCCTACTCTTTCCAATTATCAAATTTTGTTGAAATTTATCTGCTTCTCCCATTAGGTTATATATATAGACTGCTCAAGGCTAAGGGGACTCTGCCTTAATAGCCTTAACAGTAAGCTCAGGGCCAGGCACAAAACAGATATCCTGACTTTATCAAAGTGTTATCTCTGGCTCACTTTCAGAAAACACTGCCTATAAGAATGGGTTGTCAAATAACGTAGACCTGAAAGAGTTTAAGTGATGGTCTTCAGAGATCTTATTTCATAATCTTTGAATCCTTGCATGGCAGAGTGAGTTCTATTCACGGACAGCCATAGGCCATGAGTGGAAATGGAGAGTGATAAAATTGGTAAGAGAAGATTTATGAAACTTTACTTTATGACCCAGAGCTATGTTTTCATGCAAGACAGGCATACTGTCCCTTGGCTAGGAGCACAAGTGAGCAGTTCAGCTCTGTCTCCCTGCCTTCTGTCCTCTTATGCACCAATTCTCAGGATGACACTGTTATCTCAACAGAAAATACAGCCCAAAGCATTACAGATGTCTGGTACAAGCGGAACCCATATTAATGGTTATTGCTTAAAGAAGAGGCATGCTCAGATCTCTTTACTGTGCTCTAGGGAAATGGCAATTCTTACTCTCTTCCAGAGAGGACCATAGACATAAAAAGATCAATTGAGTTTGGCCTATCTCAGATAAAGGGGTTTTTTCAGAGCTAATTTAAATGGCAGGCATGACATGACCTGAGACACATCCCTACAGACACAGAGTTCTTCGCAATTAGCTTTTATTGGGAAGTGCTTATGGGTGCTGAGATGCAAGCATCTCAATTTGTTGTAAGGACAAATAAGTTTAGAGACACTGTATGAAGAATAAGTAAAAAAAGAAAGAAAGAAGTTTTTTGGAGGGAATGGAGCAGCATAGACTACAAACTCCCTCTAAAAAGATCTTCATTTTTGATGTCTATTGACAATTAACTTATAATTTCATTTGAATTAACTGAGATTTTTTTAATTTACTTTTTTTGATGATCAGTCAATTTCTGGTAGTGAATGAATTGTTCCTAAGAAGAGAGACTTTTCCCTTAAAGAACACGTGATTTCTTTACAAGTTGCTGTTAATTAAACCAAACTAGAAATTCATTAAATGTCATTGAAAATTACCCAAAAAGAGTTACGCTTTCTGCGCGATAGAAAATGGCCATGGCGTAATGCTGATAACTTTCTCAGTGTCAACTTTAGCTGGATGGACTTGTTTGCCTTTGATTTCTATGAAAAGCAGTTCTCAAAGGACTGCAATCCCGTTCTGACCATGCTTTATGCTACATATTCTGAAAGGACAAGAACACAGTCTGTCCCTTGAAAAGCATCACTATTTGTAATCATCGCAAGTTTCCTGCTATGGAGATTATCAACAGCAAGAGGAACTTTTAAATTGCTTGCTTTTGATGAAAATGAATATGTTATCCATGAAACAGCTCTAGGAAAATAAATTCAGGTCCAATTCCTTCTGTGCAAACAGATATACAGTATCTCCCTGAATCAGCTTTTTCTCATCTGAAACGGAGCTACTGTACTTTATTATGATGTCAGAGATTGAACTGGGGTGAGAATTCACTTCTAATAATTAAGATCATATCAGTTTGGGAAACCTAATTCTTAACAGAAGATGAAAGCTTCCTCTCAGTGCAGCCTCAGAATGCCTGTAAAGCGGGCCACAGAGTGGCCATAAAAGTATTGGAATATGTTTGAAGTTCCTCACTGCAAAAATGTGTAGATAATACCAGAAGGGAGAGCGCCCCCAATCCTGTAAGCGCTGTTTTTAAAAAACGAGGCATCCCTTGCAGCAGGCAGGGAATATCTCAGATGGTCTTGGGTAGAGAATGAGTTTCTTGCTTTTAAAAGTAATTGATTTTATAGAGAAACATGTCAAGAGCACTAATTTTCAACGTGATTTGTTTATGAGTGTTGGGAAATAATATGTACAGCTAATTGCTTCAGAAATAGCCAGATTCTTTAACTTTGCTTTAGACCGTAGTCAGAAGGAAGATTTTGAGCCCTTCTGCCTTTTTTCCATATCCCAGATTCATAGCTGTTTCGAAACCAGGGCTACCTTTGCTGCAGTTGCAGAGATGACATCTGCGTCCCTTCACTATTGTGTGTAGGCCATCAGCTTCTGTGTTCTAAGCTCTAACTCTGAATGTTCTAAAGATAGCAGGGTGACATTTCTGTTTCAATAAAACCCAAGTAGTCAGCAAGACATAAAACATCTAAGAAGAAAAAGATATGTTTGCTGATTTTACCGTCGTCCATACTGAGCTGCCCGGTGAACAGGTGTGAGATGAAGCCGACTGCAGCTGGGACTGGAAAGCAGAGGAGGAGACTCACGGAGGTGTCGTGCGCTGGATGCTTAATGATCGGCCCTTGTAATTCTGTCCCTATCTGAGTGTCTCCTTCCCCTGCAGATTGACTGGGAGTAGATGCAGTGTGGGAGCTAAGAAAGGAAATTTTGTTGTTTCCTTGCTTTATGGGTTTTTCTCTACCTCTCTATTATTTCTTCAATGAGCTAAAGGGAATGATTCTGATTTAGGGAATGCCTGTATTTATTCAAGGTGTCAGTCCATGGAATGAGCCAGAACCATGACGAACATTTATTGAACCTACCAGTTATGTCTGTTTGTTTCATCACTCACTCATTCAAACATGTATCAACATATAATAAATATACACACGTATAGATGACATAAGATGGAAGTAAACCCTGATGAATTTATCATGAGACAGCTTATATACCTCTTCCTCCAAAAAGCCTCTGTCAACTACTAGGCCAGAAGATTCTTTTTGTAAATATTTTATGCTTCACTTTGTCTTTATCTTTTTCACAACCCTTCAAAAATGCACTGAACATTCTTAGCCCAGGGACTGAATACGATCCGTGGCCCATAGATTGCTCACTGTTAAGCCAAACCATGTGTCCCTTATCTTACCTACCACCCATAATAGCCTCTACATTTTATCAGAAAGAGTGAAATTTCAAAGCCCTAGAAAGAGGGTTCCTCACAGACCTGACCAACACACTGGCAAATGTCCATTCTCCAAATATAAAGTGACATCCACTTCCAGTTTTATATTCTAGCTGGGCATACAAGGTCATGTGCAGAAAGCAGTTAAATAACAATTCAGAACACAGGGCGTGTTCTGCTCAGGTGCTTGGCAACTGTAGCTTTCTGGGCTATAGCCACAAGTTGAGAAATAAATTTTTAAAGTTTCCTCTTAAGATCTCAGGATACCTTTTCAAAAACCCCTTTTTGTGTGTGCTTCATTAGGCCTTTGTCTAGGGTCTTATTTGCTCTCAATGTGATTCCTAGCAAATGTAATACTCTCTTTAACAAGAATTTCAGAGATGGACAACAGAAAGGGAGAGGGGTACACATGGTCTGACCTCAAGGAAGGAGACAGTAAATCATAAGGAGATGCACAGCTATATGACTGCATAGCACAATTATGTTTGCTCTTAATAAGTTTTCAGTCATCAATTAAATGTTGAATTATGCTCATTATGCCCTCTTTAAAAATGCAGCCAAATTTAGCTTGCAATTTTGAATTAATATATCCACACAGCACAGTTAAAATAAAAATATCAAGAGCCTGCAGGCAGGCAGTTTAGGTATGTGAAAAGTTCAAGCATTGGACAGCTGCATTTATGAATAATGTAGGATGAAAGACACATGCATGACCCAGGACCATCACGAAGAGCAAGAGCTATAGGATCACATGGCCTGGGCTGGTTCTTACTTCTCAGCGGTGTGATTTGAGGCAAGATACTTAAACTCTCTAAGCCTCAGTCTCACCATCTGTACAACAGCTACTTCCTCTCCCCATACCAGAAAGGTCACTGTGAAGATTAGGTACAATTTTCTATTTAAAGTTCTTAAATCAGTTTATCAGGTAGCAAGTACTCAAAAATACCTGTTGTTGTTATAATTATCATCGGCGTGGTTAATGAATAAAGTATGAAAGTGAATGTGACACTTTCAAAATGCTGAAAGAAAGACTACATAGACATATAAATATGACGAAGACATCCAAGACAGCACTTTGTGGGAAGTAATTCTTGCTCCAGAATTGACAGACCAATTGTAGAAATCAGTCTAAACTAGGACTTCTTCCTCCAGAATACATATTTCCCCTGGACTACTTTCTTTGGTCAGGTTGAGAAAAGCTGTTTTCCAGAAGAATTAAATCTGCTCACATCATATTACATCAGATTCTACCATTAACTCCCAAATGTTTTGAATTTCCAGCACCCTATGACATTAATTGCCTTATTCCTAAACTATGAGGGAAAGGGCCCACGGAAATGGGGTGGAACAATTACATTTTAATTCAGAAAACAACCCCCCACCACCACCTCCTCCAGAAGGGGAAAGATTCTAATTTTCTGTCCTGAAATTTTCCGTAACGTTGCCCTGCATTATCACTTTTAAAAGCAAAGACCTGCAAAGGGCTGTTCCCCCTGGGAAACAAGTTCCGGTGACAAGTCCAGCCACTGATGTAACACAGAGAAAGGACTGCTTCAGAGAAGAAACTGGGACAAGGGAATTTGGCTAGAGCAGTGAGACACGATGAGAGCCTCTAGGCATTAACTAGACTGGCAGTGCGATTCCTGGGAGAGAAGGCAAAGATAACACCGGTTGTCGGCCTGCCAGCCTGCCCACGTCGCTCCAACCTGCCTTTCCTCCTGCCTGCCTTTCCCTGTTCAGGACTTGGGTTTCCCCTGTACAGGGAACTCAGCTCCAGCCCACAAAGCAGCAGCTTCCCAGGGGCGGGCGTTTGTGCGCCCGGCATCGAGATCAGCTAGCAGGAGCTATTGCAACGCGGAGGCTTAGCTTAGCACCCGTTCAGCACGACTGTGCAGGGGCCGTGGCCCTGTAATCCTCCAGGTAGGCAGAATGATGGGTTCACTGACTTGGCAACTGAAGCAAAGAAAAGAGGGTGGGAACAACAAAACAATAGATGGCGTTTTAGTTGTGTGTTTACGGGTGTTTGTGGGGGCGATCGGAACAACTAAATGAAAGTGAGCGAGTCGGACGAAGTGTGTTCCCAGGAAAGGTGGAGGGAAAACAGACAGGTACTGCCCTACAAACCTAAAGAAAAACAGAGACCTGAGGAGAAGCCCTTGGTGTGCCTGATCACTGTGTAGTATTTGTCAGTGCCTATGGTACTCTTGCTAGAATTCTCTCAATTTCACTTGTTTCTGGTCCCCTTCCAATGCAAGCTTGCAAGAGCCAAAGTCCCTGTTGTGAGCCTAAGCAGCGTCATTTTTCTGTGCATCCCTCTCCTCTCTGCCAGTTTTCCCCCTTGGTTTAGGAACCCTCCAGCTCTGATGGACAGGACTCATGTAGGTCACAGGTGCCCGACCACACAAGACAGCTCTGCTAATTACGCCACACCTGTTTCCCCAGGTTACGCTGCTGCAATTGAAAACTGTCATCCAACAGTTACTGCCACCCTCCACCAGCTGTGCAACAGGCTCTTGACCTGGGATTCGGCCTCTCGTTCAAGAGAATAAAAAGGCAGGAGAGAATAAGAGTGCTGAGTGGAAAAACATAGTTGCAGAGATTGCTAAGGAAAGAAGTCAGCTCTACCCACAGGGGAAGACGGTGGTCAGGAGGATGTGAACCTGACAAGATGAGAAAGCATTTGCCAGTTGCTGGCATATGAGGTACAGAGACTAGAATAGTCCAAGTCATTTCAGAGGTCTACATACAGTGCCAGCATTGCTTCAGCATTGCCTGCATTCCTAACCGTGTTTTCCCGATAAATCCATGGCGGCACGCAGAGCTGTGCCCTCATGTTCAACAAAATGGAGATGATTTTCTTGATTTATCTTAGCAAATGTTCTATACCTCTAGCAAGTATGCCGTGAGCTGTGCCCTCCTTGGGGTTTCTTTCTAAATAATTTGTAAATTTTTTTCTCTTTTATGATTTTATACTTTTTTGCTCTCAGAATTGACCCCTTCTTTCTAAGTTTCTAAGTTTCTGAGACAAACAGAAGTTTCTTTTCCTGGGTGGCAATTTCTATTCCTGAGGAAAATTGCCTTGTATGCAGTCAGGAAGTAGAGCAGGTTGCAAAGCTCTGTAATTTGTTTCCAATCAACTAATAACCTTATTGTGATAAATAACGTAGTACTGTTAATGTTCCAATGAGGTTATGGGTTGTTCTGAGTGTCAGTGGCACAGCCTACAACTTCGGGAAGCAAAGCCGTTCTTTCTCCTTTCCACAGTACAGCTTCTTAAACAGCTTGTGATGGATATGTGAGCTTTCACAAACATTATTCAAATGAGTTCAAATACAAAGAAAATTAGTGAGATGCCAATAGAACTTCTATACAGATGTTGATTCCAATTTTTTTTGTTTTTTTCCAGTGTGCCTTTTTTTTTTTTTTTTTTGAGGAGATGGAAATATGCTGGACATATTTTCAAGTTTTGGGGTTGATTTTTCTCTTTTGTTTTGCAGTCTTGACTTTACTTGATGCAGCTCCTGCTCTCATACAAGTCTTTCCTGCATAGACCCACATTATTCTGTCCTATTCTTAGCATTCATCATAGTGGTTTTTATTGCCTTATTATATTTTTAAAATTAGTGTACAGTGAGATTGGCTTTACTGTGTACATTTCTATAAATTTTAACACACATATAGATTTCTGTAACCACCACAGCTATAAGAACCCTGGATGGTTTTACCAATTCAAAAACCCCTCAGTGGCATCCTTTGGCTCCCACACTTTCCCAGTCCCACCTCTTGCTCATCACTGAATGTCACTAGTTTTGTCTTTTTGAGAATGTCATATAAATGTGATTGTACAGTTTCAGCCTTTTGAAACCAATCTATTTATTCAGCATGTTGCCTTTGAGATGTATCCACGTCACTGTATATGTCAGCAGTTTATTCCTTTTTAAAATTAACTAAACTTTTAAATTCACAAACAAAAATTGTGTACACATAACATACACGATGAGATTTTTATATGGATATATTATAAACAAGCTCAGTCAAGCTAATTTACAAAACCATCACCTCATATACATTGCTTTGTAGTGAAAGCACTTAAAATTTACTCTCTTGGCAATTTTTGAATATACAACACATTGTTATTAACTCTAGTTGTTCCTCTTGTTACTGCATAATATTCTGTGGGTTATTATGCTTTGTTTATATATTTGCATGTAGGGCATCTGGTTGTTTTCAGTTTTTATGAAGAAAGCTGCAATAACTTTTCATGTGCAGGTTTTCGGGTCAACAAAGACTTTCATTCCTCCAGGGTAGATACCTAGAATGGTAGTTATTAGGTGACTGGTAAGTGTAACATCAATGGAAACTTTGCCAGAGTGGCTCTATCATGTTGCATCCCCACCAGCGATGTATGAAAATTTTCATCATGGCATTTTGATTAGCTTTCATGTCTGTCAGAAGTAAAATTGTGTTCCTGTCGTGATATTCTCTTTTGTCAAGTGCTGCTCCTGGTTAATTTCATAAGTCATTTATTTTTTCATTCCCTAATGAAATGGTCCTTAACTTTTCTGTCAGTTAACTCTTTTTTTAAAAAAGAAGCATGAGGTATGTTTGCCTGCTTCCCATGGTTCTGTTTTTATTTTGGTATCTCCTTTGGCCCAGACTGCATATGTTTTAGCTACACAAACATATCAGTGATAGATACTTGTATTGTCCATGGAGTCAGCTTGATCAGCATGTATTGGACCTGAAAAGGTGGAGACAGACTGATGGAGGAAATGCAGGCGGTGAAACACGTTCGTAGCCTGCACTTGCATCTGCCCTTCTTGAATTCGGATGTCTGACTCCTTTGTATGTATACAAAGAGTATGCCTGTGCTTGCTGTAGCAGCATCACACAGAGAGTACCCCAGATGTCATCTCCTCCCTACCACTGCTACTTCCAAGCACTGACCCATCTCAGCAATTCAGGAGCCAGGGCAGGAATTATGAGTCTGAACCTTGCAAAGAACACAGTATCACACATTCACTCCATGCACATAATTGAGGACTCCAATTCGCCATGCTCTATTATCTAGAATTAAACATAAAAGACAGCTGATAAATACCACATTCAGCTGAAAACATAAATGAATCAAAATGTTATAGTTTCCTCTCCACAGGTAATAATTAACATTCTTGTGAATTTCTGGTTTTGCCATGGAGTGTCCATTAAATGGTATTCTAGCAAAAATCCTTGTACTCTGGGATATGTATGGATGTAAACCCAGCAGCATATCAATGTAGCCTTGGAAGAGAAGAAGGGAGAGGGCAAAGAGGGATGATGGTCATGAAATTTTCAGAGCAATATGGCAAATGTCCCTTGCCAAATTTTTACATCTGAACTAAAGTATAAGTGAAAATACACTGCACATGGAAAACTGAGCTATCCTTATAGCTAACACCCACAGGAGAAATGAAAGAGTTAAAGTGGAAATTGTGGCTTACACAAAAGGTCAGCATAGGACATGTCTCTGTCTTCCTGCAGATGGGGACTTGGTACCTCTAAAAGCCACTGGATCAACAATAGATGCTCAATATTTTATGGCCAAATGAACCTGTGAACAAATGAAGACATGAAAGAGAGAATAAGCATACAAATAAATGACTGAAAGTAATTTGACAAAAGAGAGCTTAGGTGATCTGTCACTGTTCTTGTGCAAGGAATTTAGTAAAAGGCAAAAGATTTATATGATCTGAAGAGAAACCAGAGTGTACTGTGCAAGGAGTTTAGTTGGAAAGAAGACAAAAGGGATTCTGTAAAGAACATCACAACTTTCTTTGATTTCTCACAGAGAATGTGAGAAGCTTTAGCTAGGGGCTATTCACAGATGGCTTTGCTGGCTCTGTACAAAGAGATACAACTAGATTGGAAACTACCTGATTATATGTCATTTGGAGGTCACAGAGGCATATTTAATGGGCTACATATAACCAGCTGGAGTTGTTCAAGGTTGTGTCAAAGTACCTCCAGTGTTACACCTAGAACACGGCCACTATGAAATATGTTCTACCCACCAGCAGGGCTGGTTGCAAAAGTCATTAGATTTCATCTCATCTGCTCTCAGAGGGCTTCCTGAAGAAGGTGGGGTTCCATGTATCTTGTTTTTGATTTGCAAACCCTTAGCAGCACTAGCCTTTCTTCCTTGCCAACTCAGTTGCTTTTCTTATCACCAAATACAATGGATGAATTAGGATTTGTTGCCCAGGTGAGACAGGCCTTCAGCAAAGACTTTTTTTTTAAATGGATTTGTGATGGAAAGTGAACATTTTTCAGATGGCACAGAGGGCCACAGGAGAGCCTGTTAGGCAGCGTTTGGAAGAGAAATGTGTCATTTCCACTTGGGGTGTGAGGGAAGATGCTGCCCGCCTCCATTCCATGGGGATCTCTGCTCCTAAGCATTTGTTGTCATGTTTGGGCGGCTGCAAGAAGAGAAAAACTTGCTAGTTTTAGAGAAAGAGACAGAGACAGAGACAGAGACAGAGACAGAGACAGAGACAGAGAGGAGCGAGGAGAGAATTATGTTTTGGCAAGGATACCCACAATTTTTCTATCCTGAAGTTTGGCCAATGTTACGTTTTTTAGTTTTGTCCCAAGTGATAGCACACACTTGAAATATCAGCATTCCTGTTGGAATTTCGTATGTTTTCAACCCCTTTGTTCTTGCCGTACTTGTCAGGGCATAATTAACTGACTAGGTAATTAAACCAGCCAGTGTCATAAAACCATCAGTTCAACAGAGAATAAAATAGTTTCTTTGCCTTCATGATATTTGCTTTCTAGTGCAAAGAGATAGATGATTTTAATAAAAAAATAAAAATAAAAATAGGTGCCAGTATGTACTTTAGGGAGAGAGAAAGCAAATTAAGCAGGATAAGACAGCTGAGGTTGTCTTTCAAGATGACATTTGAGCTGCAACTGGGAGACATTGAGGGAGTGAACTGTATCAGTGATCTGTATCCTAAAGCTAAGGCTTTAGCAAGTGCAAAGGTCCTGAGGCAGAATCCTGCTTGCCTGGTTTCCAAGTCAGAATCTAGAACCAGTAAAGGTCTAGAACCTTTTTTTATTTATTCCAATGCTTTCTTCAAGAACCAGGCTGGAAGCTGACTGGAAAAGACAGACCTAGGGCTCTTTTCCTAGCGACCCCTATGCCTATGCTATATTTTAAATGCCTTCATTTTTGCTATTTCCTCTGCCAAATAGTGGAATGGTTCTCTCCCTCTATCCTTCAGGTCTCTGATCAAATATTATCTGATCAGCAAGTCATTCTAGATCACACTGTCAGATAGGCAGTATTTGAAATGGAGATTATTTTCTTGCCAAATCCGATTTATTGCACAGGAGAGATGACTCCCTTTCTGCATTATGGGGTTAAGAATGATCTCATTTGGGGTGATAAATGCTAGAATGTTTCAGTAACCCAAGAAACCCTGAGAAACAAATTGCTAATTTTTGACTTAAGCCATCCAAATGCAGTGAGCACCTCAGGACATTAGTAAGTCATTCAATAATGGATGGCAGCAATGAAGCAACCTGTGTGGCTCATAAATGAGCCAGAGAAACTTTAAAAATCTTGATTTTACTGTAGAAATTTCATGCAAAAGGGGCTGATGCTTTAGTGCTAGCAGGGCTACAGCAAACCTAGCCCTTTCTGGTGCTGATTTTCATGGACAACAAAAAAATTGATCAAAGGAAAGTAGCTACTATAAGGCAGTTCAAATCATCCCAACATCTGATACATTTATTCCAGGGTATTTAATCTTCAAATATGAGAGATAAGCTGACTGATTATTTTAATATTTTGTAAGACCCAGAGCTGCTATAATTCATTAGTAGAACAAAAGATTTCTTATTCTTAATGGTCCTATTTACCTTAAAAACATATGGTAACAGAAAATGTTCAAGTCACCCAAATAATAATATTTGAATTACGGATTCTCTGTCACTCCCTCATCCACTACCTCAAGAAAGAGCCTGTTCAGGCCTAGATAAATAAATATTGCCATTTACTGATTGCCTTGTATTTGTAACGCATTTTCTGAGAGTTTTGAATGTACTCTGAGACCTTTCAATGTACTATCTCATTTAACTGTCTTTACCAAAGAGGAACTGTAATTAGCCACCTTTTATGCTGGATCCTCTTCAGGATGTGGAAGCAGAGGCATTCAAAGGGCAAGCCTCTCAAGGTTTTGGTTATCTGACGCCAAGAGCACCCCAGGCAAAAACGAAAGAGATTAGCATCTCAGGGACTAAGAAGCCCCGAAAAGGACGTAAGAAACTATAGAATCCAGTTTTTGCAGTGGCACACTCACCACCCAGCCAGCGTTCTTCTAACATCTAGAGCTGCATCTAGGGCTCTTTGGGATGAAGGAGAGTATTTTCCCGTCTTTCCCTGCCCAGCCGCTGGGTGCTCTGTCTGACAGCAGGCTTGAGCCATGTAATCCTAGGCCATAGATTCTCCTTCGAAAAGTGCACACATAGTTGTTTTCCTTGGGTAATTACGTGTGTGTGTGTGTGTGTGCGTGTGTTTTCTAAGGACAGAAAAGTATTCTGAAAATGTCTTGTGAAACACACCCTACACATCCCATTAGATCAGCTGCTTCTTGCCATGAAAGAGGACACAGACCAAGGTCTGACATTCAGCTCGCTTCTGTTTATATAGCATGGAGAAACTCTTGTTCCCTTGCCCTATAAGACATGTACCAGGAGAGATTTTGGGAAAAGGTCACCCAGACAGTAAATAACTCTGCTGAGCTTTGAAGTGAAAATGCTCCAGGAACCTTCCTCCCGCCCTTGCCATTTAGCTGGGATGCCTCGGTCATTCTTGGCGTTAAGGAATGGCGCAGGTCACAATTTGTCCCCAACACTCTGTTCATCAGAAGCTCGATCTGAAATCACAATCATATTTTATCTTTGTTTTGGTCCTCTTTCTGTGTTCAGGGGGAAGCAGCATGAATATTTCAAAGAAAAAAAAAGGAAGGAATAAAATACACCCTACAGAAAACCTAGTTAAAGGGCTAAATAATGGCATCTTGATGGGAGACGATTCTACTACAAAGGGCCCTCCCCCCTCCAAAAAAAAGTAGTTTGGTCTTTGAAAAACATAATATCTTTCATAGATAGGAAAATATCCAAATTATGCCCAGCCTATTTTACAATAAGACCTTGAAAAGCTATGTGATGAGCTGGAATGAGAACAGTTTAAATTTTTGATGCAATTCTCTGCTTGGGAAAGTGATAATGCACCTCAAATAACAGACAGTATTTTCTGCTACAGTGCAACAATCAGCATACGTCTGCACGTATTAATAATTTCACTGCTAAACTTCTCGACAGGGAGCTCAGGGGTCTTAATAGTATTGTCAAGATCCTTAGGGCAATTGAAAAACCCAAAATCATTACTTTCTACTGATAAGCTTTCCTGTCCCAGAGGATGCCCACATACCTAGGGTAATGTAGATTTATGGAAATGCTCAGATAGACACTGCTCAGATGGAACTTTGCAATAAAATCTCCTCTTTAGAAGGGGTCTTCTCAAGTATTTCAAGTGATCTCTCCGTGTGTGTGTGTGTGTGTGTGTGTGTGTGTGTGTGTGTATCCAGTGCAAATGACACTGATCTCGGAGAATCTTTTCCTAATGATTGAAGAAAGCAAAGCCTGACTGTGGAGTGTGGTGAAATGACGGGACACCTGAGATTAAAATCCCTTCCTGACCCACCCTGGTTGAGAACTTGCCCTATTTGGGAAAGTTGATCCCAAACGGGTCAATTATTTGCTTTTAAACACTTGAGTTCAGGGCAATACTGTTTGGACACCCAATTCAAGATCCCCTGAGTCTTCCCCTCCCCACAACAGCGCCTGCCTGTGGGCCGGGACTGAACAGGTGTGGCCCTCCACTGGGAACTGGCCGTGCCTGAGCCAGGAGAACAAGTTCCAGGCTCCTCCTTGGACCCTCCAGCATCCAGGTGGCCTTGCAGTGGCCCTCACCTGACAGTTTCCATCTGAAAAAATATCAACAGCAGCAGGGATGCAGCCAAAAGATACCAGTGGAAGATCTGCTTCAGGGAAAGGTATTTTTATCTTTTCAGGGAAAGATATTCTGTAGTTGCCAAAGTGTGCCCGTTACCTTTGACAAGCTCCAATACTGCTCCAGTGGACAGATAGCATGGTCTTTAAAAAGAGACAATCAGCATTTCCGTGAAATGTCCAGTGTAGGTAGAACCACAGAAATGAAAGTGCATTCACATCTGTTAGAGGCTGTGGGAGAGAGGGAAGGAACCGGAAGAGGGAGGAATTGCCAAGGGGTACAGTGTTCCAGGGCTACCGTGTTTGCTTTGAAGTTGAAGAAAATGATCTAAAATTTGATAATGATGGTTACACATCTCAGTGAGTATACTGAAGAAATCCCAAAATGTATATTTTTTAAAAATGAATTCTATGGTATGTCAGGTATTTGAAAACAAAGAAAAGATGATCAGACAGAACCAGCAACAAAGATAAAAGGACTTAAAGTCATCTTCTCCCTGTGTCAGTCTAGCTCCCTACTAAAGGAATTTCTCAGGACAAAAAGATTGAGGAGGATTAGGGAAGGCCCATCATGAATTCTGGCAAACCACTGGATTACTCGAAAGACAGAGCTAGAAATCTACTCTGATCCTTCCCACTGAAACTTTCAAACATGAGTTCCGGGGACATAGGTTGTCCATTCATTCCATCACTGCTAGTGCTCTACCAGTCACTCTGACCTTACCCTGGGTGAGTAAAAGCAGGAGGGACGGACACTTTTCCCTGGAGAAGCTCAAGCATAATGAACAAAAAAGGAACCAAAACTAACATAAAAGCATGTTCTGAGGGTCATAAAAGAGGTGACCACAGTGTGCGAAGCGAGTAGCCAGAACCGACACAGATACCTTACGGCTCAGTGCCAAAACTTTAAGGTGGGAGACGTATCACAGGCTCCCTGCTCCTTCATTATCTCATCTGCAACATGAAGGATGTATCTACTTTGAAAGTTATTGCAAGTTTTAAATGAGAGGCAATATGCACAGTGCTTATCACACAACTGGTGCTGACTGAATGAGAACTATTGTTCTTAGAGGTTCTACTGTGTCCCTCCAACCCCGTTCTCTTGTGAGCACAGGGAGAGCTGACAAAACTTGAGTTTCTAAGCCTACAGATGATTGCTCCTTGTGACAGTAATTCCCATGCGTCTGCCGTGCCGTGCTGATCTGTGTGTTGTTGTGAATGTTTGTGGCGTGGTTTTTCTCTGAGGTCGTGTATTTTTCATAAGCAAGGAACTATAAATCCTTCTTTACAAGTGAACACAGCCCTCGCCTTCCTGGGCCCTCTGTTCAGGCTGAATGAGGCCCTTCTGTGAAGGACACTCCGCTGGGATGAGGTAGTGTGTCCACCTCTGCGAAGAGGCACCGGGCAGGGCTGGACCCAAGCGCTGGGAAATGCGAAAGGAGGGACAGTTTGGTTTGCTCCTTCACTCTTCTCCCTTCTTTCTCTGCTCCTCTGCAAGGCTGCAGCTCCAGCTCACTGCAGTCGTGAGATAACACTGCACACCATCCGCCTGCCCTGGGAAGCCAGCAATAGCACACATGTGTCAGGGGCAGGGAACAGAAGCCCCTGCTTTAGGAGACAAATCGATGTTAAGGCAGGAAATAAAAGGAGCAAGCTCAAAGTCCAAAGTGCCCAATATTTAAAGACAAATAAGGGCATTTCTTTCCAAGCACAGGAGGAGGCTAGATTTGGACCCACTCCCTGTATTCCTCCATCCCCAGGTGTTGGCAAAATGTCTCCGGTTAGAACAAGCCAGGACGGAGCATGCCCTTGGCTCTGCTTCTAACAGACCTCATCGCTGCCCAGCCCGTACACCACTGGCCCAGAGCTGGGGAGCAGCACAGAAAGGGCTGGGGAGGGCCTTCAGGGAAGGCATAAAAAAGAGATTGCACTGCAGTTTGGCTGTTCTGGTCTATTTCTCCTGATTCAAGCAGCATCTCAAGGCGGTGCCGAGCCTGGAGTTTGGGGCTTCCCTCCAATTTCTCACAAGATTTGACTTGGCCATTTAAGCACATGTCTTTCTCTGTACTTGTTAGGTGCACATCCACCCAGGCCAGTGTCTTGTTCTGTCTCTGTGTGAGTGCACTCTGGTCTTGCGTTCCTTTGCATAGGACTAGGAGAGGAAAATACACCTTGGGGTCAAATAAAGAAATAACAAAACTTCCTCAACTATGTGACGTTTGGTGCATCACTGAACTTCTCTGGCCCTGACTTGCCGGATCTGTGACAAATGGATGATAAGCGAACTATCCATGATAGTCAGGAGGAATGTGTACAGTGGGATGTGGGTTCATGACCTTAATTTGTTTTATGATTTGGGGGAAGATGGCCGCATTTCTGTTTGTGGGAGAAAGATGATTGCACATGTGTTTGTCATACAATGTGGAGTTTGTGAACAGAAGCGAATTTTGTGAAATGCTTTTGTTTGAGAAGCAGATTGTTTGCAAACAAAAGTGCTTGTGAGTTGAGATATTACTGCACAAATCACTTATGCACAGTATTTTGCACAGTACTGGACACACAAGGAGGACTGAATGCACAGCTCCTCACTAACGGTTATTGTTTTGTTTGGCGAATGGAACAGTTCTTTGTCCAGTTTCATTTTCATGATCTTTCAGATGCACTCTTGGGACTGCCTCTTATCAATACCCCAGGTGACATCATTTAGTCACTCCTCCTTTCTTCAGGCTGAATTTGAAGATAGTAGTTGAGGATTTTAGATGCGAGTTGGGGGTCAGGCTTGGTGGTGCACACCTGTAACCCCAGCACTTGGGAGTCTGAGGCAGGAGGATCGTTGTGAGCTCAAGGCCGGCCTGAACTGCGTAGCAGCCTTGTCTCAAAAAGACAACAACAACAACAACAAATAGATGGGAGTTGGGGATTTTAGCTCCATATGTAAATTTTTGAAATTTCCCTCCAAGAGTACATCTCAGAGAGTTGAGATCCTGGCACCCATTGCTTCCAAGGAGTAAGTATCATTAGTTATGTCAAATAATAATAATATATTAATAGTACTTACTAATAGCTGACTTTGTGCCAGGAATTGTGCAAGGCTCCTTATAATATATTTTCATCTGAGTCTCCTAAAAACCATATATGAGAAGTTAAATTACTATACCCATTCTGCAGATGAAGAAACAGAAAAAAGTATATAGCTTTCCAGCGGTTGTACATGTAGTAAGTGGTCAAAGCCCACTGTCAGGCTGGCCATCTGTAAGCAACCGTACCTGCCTTACTTCTACCCAGAGGCTGTTATTCTGGAAACTCTTCACCCCCAGCTCCCTCTAGTTCCCATCCAAAGTCAAATTTAAACAGTTTTCATCAACCAGAGATTCCGAAGTCTCTGGCAACACCAGCCCCACAGTTAACATCTTCAAATTGCTGTCAAGATGTAACTTGCTCCAGAGAGGTGGGTCCAGGGAAGAGGGCAGAGAGTTTGTGGTTAATTTATCATCTCAGGTCTGAGGGAGCTGATACGCTTAAAGACCAAGAGTGGGCATGAATTTCTGGGAATGAGTGATTTATTAGGGGTAGGCAGGCCCCGCTTTTATTTTTTCTTTCATACCCTTCATCATCATATTGAATCACCAGGAAACTTCAGCGCACACTCGAAAATAAGACAAGGCCATCTCAGTGTGTCTCTGCCCCCCCACACCTTCAGACCCTCCACCTTGGCAAGAGCAGACCGAGGCTAAATGCCTCCCCCAGCTGTTTATTAAGACAAAGTACAACAACAATAGCCAATTATTAACAATTTACTTCTTTGCTCCCTGGAAAATTCTTCCTTTGTGTTATTCTTGTTGGTTGTTTCCCTGTGTAGTTGAGCAACTCTGCTCTAGTCAACCCAAGCCTGGCTGTACCAAGAACTGTAGTCCTCAGATCTTTGTTAGAACCAGTGTTGCTGCTCAAGGAAGCAGGACTGCTTGGTTTCTCTTAAGACTCCACTATCAACCCATGAGCAAATGCAGTAGGAAATATGTGAATGCTTTTGTGGCAAAATCAACTAGCAGCAACTCTCCTACAAAATGTCTAAAACATGAATGCTCAGACCATGTTGTGTACAGATGTGTAGTAGTGCTTATGCAAGCATTTCATATTTTGATATACGCAAAGCACCTGCCCTAGAAATATGCTTACATTTTTTGACTATACCTTCTTTAGCTTTTAGGAAAGAACCAGTACAACAGTTCCTTCTTCCTAAGACTAAAAACCACCTAGTACCTAAAAATAACTTTAAGGCTCTTGACTCAAGGTGAATCAGGCACCATATAATAGTTCACCAGTGAGATTTTAATGACAGTTGCCTTTTGCTATTAGTAGCATATTTATTGGGTTGATACTGTGTAAGCATTTATGTGATGCAGTTATTTGTGGTTAAATTGCATTATCATGTGATTTTTATATTTATGTAATAGAAGAGCCATAAATAATATGCATGTTAATTAAACCAAATAAATGCTTGAAACTTAGAAGGGACAGTAAGGTCTTTTCACCAAGCTGAGTTATTCATTTTTGTCTCATTTAAGATTGGAGGCACCCTCTGACTTAGAGAAGGGCTTTTCATGCATTTTAGCTTCTTAGAAAGCAGTAAGGTGTGTTGTCAGGCATTGTCTGCACTTTTGAAATAGAAAACCTTCCCAACCAGCAAGTACATTGAATGACTATGACAAAAGTTGATAAATCCAAAAAATGCTTGAGCTTACTAGTTGTAGCAGGATCTTGGCATGTTAGAGGGACATTACCTTCACTGAATAACAGGGTACCTCTGGTTGAACTAGGTGTCAAAAACACAATAGCGTAAGTAGACAAGAATGCAGTTGATTGCTTCCATCAAGATAAGATAACAGAAAAGGTTAGGGCTCACGGTAAACTAGAGAAAAAGTTCAGGAACATTTACCTCTATTCTGTTGTCATGAGGGAATATTGAATATTTTCATCTGGATTTTTGTTCTAGAAGAAATCTGACTACTCTATAAGATATTGATCATTGATTTTTGATAATATTCTCACTAAGAGCTGCCAGTTTGTCATTTTTGACCTAGATAGTTGAAACCTAGATTTACTCTTTCTTCTCATATCTGGGAGCTGCAGTTATATTTTTTCCACCCTTTTATCCGTGAAAGAACCAGTGTTCTATGTGCATAGCTTTGGGGAACTCACCAGTCATCAGATACATGTTTAGCTGTCTTACATTCATCCTTTTTTTCCACTTTTACAGCAACTTTAGCAAGTAGTTACTGCTGTTTTTCACTGCTAGGCAAATGAGTAAACTGAAATTTAAAAAATAAGGTAGCACACTCTGGGTCTGCTGCTAGCAGGTGGTAGACTCAACCCTTGAACTGTCCTTTAGATTTTGTCTGCTGACCTCTAGATGTGCCCCTCTTAGACTTTCCCATATCACTCTGTGTATTGCCAAGTGGTAGCATTTATTACTCTGTATTGAAGATATCCTCTTCATGTAGTTGAAAATCTGACTTTTGAATAGTTACATGAGCAAATAAAATCAATATCACAGTGGAAATAAACAACCACAATAATTAGAACACCTTCTAATGTTAAGAGTACTGGATAATTTTTTTTAATTTTTCTTATCAATAATTTAATTTATTTGTGGTGAAATAGAATGCTGCTTCCTAGGAGGGTGGAATGAGTGGAGAATTAAGTATTCTTTAATCTCTTCTTTTTTTCTCCAATTCTTCTAGAGGTTCTAAGCTTTCTGTTTAGGAAAAGTGGAAAGAGAACTTGACTTTTCTTCCAGCAGACTAGAGAATGCATCATCCATTTTACTGGGAACACACTGCATAGCATCCAAGCTGGTGTATCTGTGCCCTGGGCAACATCCCACACTAGCAACCGCAGGAATTCTCCCCACATGAACACAGCGGGACAGAGGAAGACCACCCAGGCTGGGGTGGGCAAGGAACACTCAGCTCCAGGTGAACAAACTGGAAGCAGGAGTGTCTGGAATGACAGTTGTTGAATGGAATCCCTTGTAGGCATCTGTATTTGGATGGAGTGTGTGGGCCGGAAGGCCAGTGAGGGCTGGGGGGCAGAGGGCAATGGGAGGCCAGGGCTCAGCACTGGAGAGAGTGGATTCTCACTGTACACTGACTGACCTCATCTTCCCCAGGCAAGTCTCATAATTACCTAATGGGGATAATGATACCACTAGGGTGGGAGTTTAGAGAAGGGAAGCGAATTCATTAACCATGTGTGAGGGGCTTGCAGAGCATCTCTGAGGGATCATTATGACATCATTTCACCCCCTTCCCCTGTCCACCTCTTTCCACTAATGTGAGGCAGAAAAAAATGCTAAATAGCTGTGTAATAATACATTGCTAGACAGACAACAATGCCAGAAAGTATAATAGCCTCGTACAGCTATGAAACTCCCCCAAAGATATAGTTAAGGTGTTGCTGATGCATAATGTAAAACATGAATTACAGGTTCATTTAGAGGACACGATTTAAAATCCATACAACTGTTTCATGGCATTCTCCCACTGGGTTTTAGCTGTCGTTTTCTGAATGTTTAAAAAAAAATAATCCCCCAAGTAATTTCAGTCCAAAGATGCAAACTTCAAGGAACCGGTTTTTGCCACATTTTTCCTTCCTGTTTTGTTGGTCATGATGGTCTCTAAACCTGGTATCTTTTTGACATGTTGTCTTTTCCTCAGAATGTTTCTTCAGGCTTTGCAGGAACCCTAGCATGTAGATTACACCTTTTGGAGATGTAGCCGGGCCACATAAGGAGACAAGTAGTTGAAATTTGTGTCAAATTGCTTGTTTAAATGACTTGAGCCAACTTCTTAAAGCCAGGACAGCAGGGGCTGAGGATTTTTAAAAGTTGGCAGGGGCCAAAATGACAAGGCTCAGCAGTCACCTGGTGAGCTGCCAGCCCTGACTGGAGGCTTCAAAAAAATAAACTTTCTCAAAGGACACAAATTAAAAGTCATGTTTCAGCATCCATTAAAATGAAATTATAGGCTTACGTCGCATAGTGAACTACCTTCATTTTCACCGTGCTTCATCTATTCCACTGTGCAGATTGAGAACCGGTTGCTACAAAAACCACGGGAAGAGTTGTCTACGTTTTTATCGCGACACAGGAGTATTTCCAGAGGTGGAGTTCTTTGTTCACTTTTCCTACAAGGATAGAAGATGTCATTACTTTAAAAATAGGACGCAGTCTGGAGTAGGGAATCACGGCTTGAAAATATTCCCCCTGACCTTCTCCAGAGGCAGACTCCTCAGGGTTTGTCTCTCAGAGAAGTTATCAACCTGCTAATCAGAGCAGCCTTGCAGGTGCAAGGTGAACTCATTTTTTTAAAAAAATCATATATACAAACATACATATTTTCTTATTCATATACGTGTGCATGTATGTATGTATTTAGAGTTCATTGTCAACAGCTCCAAAACCCAGGAAATTTCATCACAAGTGCAGACTTGCCAGCTTTTCCCACAAAGCGAGAAGCCACGTCTGGTACCTTCCCCTCTCCCTTGTCCCTCATGGCCACACTGGGGCCCGAGAAGGACTCTGCTGCTCTCTCTCCAGTTCAGTTCAGTTCAGTTCAGTTCACAACCAGCTCTTCACTTTCTTGCTGGACCAGCAGTTTAAACATGAGGCTCCCTAACTCAGAGTCGTATGTGTATATGTTTACTCCACTTAAAGAGAACAATTAATTTTATTACTTATTTAGGTATCGCTCAGAACTCTGGATGTGCTACGCAAGCACTCACAACACTGAGCTACACCCCAGCTTTATTTTATTTTCATTTGATACACTGAAATTGTACACATGTTTGAGATAGGTGTGTAGATTCTGTAGTGATCACATTAGGGCACTGAACCTCTCTGACACAGCAAGCATTCATTTCTTTGGGAGGCAACATTCAAATTTGTCTTTTAGCTGTTTTGGAATGTACAATATGTTACCGATGGTAGTTACCCTGCTGTGCAGCAGGACACCAGGACACTGAAATGTGCGCCCACGGGCCAGCCTCTCCTCACCTCACCCTTCCCAGCCTCTGGTAACTGCCATTCTACTTCCTGTTCCCATAAAATGAAGGCACGTGTTTAAAAGGACGTGTGCAGATTCTGGGGCTGCAGCTTAGTGCTACAGCACTTGCTCACCATGAGTGAAGCCTGGAGTTCCATCCCACCACCACAGAAGAAAAAGAGGGGAAGGGGCAGGGAAAGGAGCAGAGGAAGAAGAATGCGGTGCAAAGTGCTGAAACAGAATAGCTACATGTGGCAGCAACGGTCGCCCTTATGTGTCATGTTCCTTTTACTGTAGTTCTGTATGTTTCAAATAATTCCACGGGCCACTCCTCATCAACTTGGTCTTCCTAACCTTGTTCCTCACTATTCTTCATTGGATGCATATGCACAAGTGCAAATTAAAACATATTATTTATTTGTGTTCAACCCTGAAATGCCTCCTGCAGTCTCACCCGCCTCTCTAGCTTGTGGCTTCCAGCTGTTGTCTACACAGGGACTTTGGTTCCAAATTCTACTTTGCAGATTTGCAGAGAGCTTGAGAGTGGTCCCTGCAGGCACTGATAGCTGTTTCTCCTTCTGTTTTTTTCCAGGTCCTCCGAACCACCACAGCCAGTCAACGCTAAGGCCCCCTCTTCCGCCTCCTCACAACCACACGTTGTCACATCACCACTCATCTGCCAACTCCCTGAACAGGAACTCACTGACCAATCGGCGCAGTCAGATCCACGCCCCTGCCCCAGCACCCAATGACCTGGCCACCACACCAGAGTCCGTGCAGCTTCAGGACAGCTGGGTGCTAAACAGCAACGTGCCACTAGAGACCCGGTAAGTCCTCATCTACCCGTCAGAGAGGCACATTCTGCCTGTCACCTTAGCCTTGTTACCCACACGTAGTCACTGGGTGACTCAGAGTCTGAATGCATGAGACGCTCCTAGCATAAATAATGAGACAAGCCTAACACCTCTTATTCCCTTGGCAATTTGACCCCGGACAGTAGGTTGTCAGGTATTTCTTTGTTCACATGTGTCTCCTTTTAATGCTTGTTTACTCTCTTAGACAGCTCTTGTGTACCCAACTAATAGAATTAGCATAACATATTTTTACTCAAAGGCTCATGGGAAACATGCTTATAAGGGTATATTGACTGAAAGCTGCTGATAAATTATGCATTTGGCCTTTCCTGAAGTAATAAATGAAGACTCATTTGAAATTAAGTGTTTGGGGAGACCTTGAGAAACAATCCTAGATTCCAGACTGACAGAAGTATAATTTTAATTTATATTTCATCCAACATGCAGTCTCGTTTTAATCCCTCCTGTACACACTAACAGCTTGATGCCTGTGGGGCAAACAAGAATATATAAAAACAAACACAGAAAAAGGGGCTGTATGGGTGTGAGCAGGGAAGAGTCAGAAAACGATCTGCAGGTCTGCCTTTGTCTGGTTTGCTTTTGCTTTCATACTTTTTCACCTTCACTTCTGATCTTCCAAAACCATGCACACCTTAGTGACCTTAAAAGAAGACCCATCAGTCGCAGCATGGCACCTGCTCTGTCACTGACAGCGGAGGCTGCGAGCAGGTTGGCCAGGTATTGAAGCAGCTCTGTGGCCTGTCCCCAGGCACCTCCATGGTTCATGTGCTCCAACTGCCAATGTTTCCTTGTCTGGAAGAATCATGGAGATTACGCAGAGAGAAAGGGCCTCATTTATATTGACCCTTCCAAAAGTTCTCAAATAGTGTTTAAATTTTAATAACTTAGAGTTGAAAAAAGACAGAAATAATCTGTAATCTTTCTGGTAATAGCCAGCAAATTTTCCGCACATAGCTAGAAGCAATTTCAAAAACCATGGCATTCAGAGTTATTTCTTAGCTACCTTTTTCTTGTTGTTTTAGTTTTTTTAAGAAAATTTTGAAAATTAATATGCTGTGCACCCTTGTCACTATAATCACTCTAAATTTTAATTTTATTTTCTGACAATTATAGGTTACAATGTCTATAATCTTAATTTCTAGCACTTAAAAGAAGTAAAATAAATAAATATATATGTTATATATATATATGTTATATATATATATGTATATAAAACTTAAATCTCTAAGCTGATAAAAATCCACTAATAGACAGTTTTGCTAGAAGCTACTGGTAAACCAGGCTTGACTCAGGATGTTATTATAGTTGATACTGATCTTAAAGACTGGATGAGATTTTTCTGGTTTTTTCCTCCCATATTTATAAACTATCCAAAAATTTGTTGGGTGCCACTCATCTTATTTTTATATTAATGGATCATTATTTGAAAAATAGTATCTGGGTAGGAAGGCTGCATACAGTGGATTATACGAAGAAGGAAAAGCAGAGTGTAAAGGAAAGGTGGCGCAAGTGTGATCACTGTTATAGCAAAGCAGCAAAGAGAAGTACAGATGAAGACTGCTGTGACCATGAGCCATCAGTTCTCCCTGTGCCTTTCTGTGTGCTGGTCACTAGTGCGTACAAGCATTACCTCATTCAACCTCAAATCAACTCAGCAAGGTAGGAAGAGAGGGCTGTTTTTGCTATTTTAAAGATGCAAAGTCTAGTTGTAGAAGAACAAGGAAACCTGCAGGAAGTCTGTGGCTTCAAGGAGATAATACATTACACGCCGTATTAGACGGAACTCCACTGAGCCCTACACACAAAATAAAGTAGCAAAATGTCTGACGGGTGAACAACCACAAACCTCTGTTCACAGCTGTAGTTGTTCCTTTATAAAACTAGATATATCAGAGCGTCTGCTCTTTGCAAGATATCTTCTTTTGGTGATCAGAACACATACAACACATCAGCACACCTCCCACTCCTCTTGTAATCCACTGTTTTTCCGGGAGGTTCACTTTAAACAACCATTTATAATAAAATGGTTCTTGACAAGCACCTAGTAGAGAGAACTAGAAAAACCTGCAGATTCTTTTCTCCTTTCCTAAGATTGGTTCTCCCAGAATTTATTTTCTGATCTCTAGAGTCCTTCTGTGTGTCATTTGGATATCCAGCATTTCTCCACAAGTCAGAATTACCAGGGATGCATTTGGAAGAGGCGAGTTAAAGTTAGCAAACTTTGCCAGGTAGACGGGATTGCCAGAACCTTGCAGTCCATCAGCAGAAAGAAAAAAAAAAAGAGTGAAAACAACACAGGTGTGTCCCTTTATCAATACACTCAGGAGCCAAGGATTGGAGAATGCCATGCCATACAATGGGGCTTTTACCAGAGATCAAGCACAGGGTACCAAAGGTGGTGGATATTTGAAGCTTCCAGTAAATAAACTGTGAATGTACAACAGCCTCATTGATGAAAATTTCAGCAGCAGTCCATCAGACTGTTGAAATATGATTCACTTTTAAGTATCCTTAACTTACTTTCTTCTTAGTAAGCATTTACTGAATCCTTCAAATATACCAAAAGCAATGTTAGATACCAAGGAGGTAGTGAGTATACCATGCCTTCTTTCTTTAAGGCTCTCAAAACATCTGAATGAGGAGGTCAGCAATAAACCAGAGTTTGGGGTATACACTCATACAAGTGTGAAAGTTACAGTGATTGGATCATGGAAGAAGTGATTGAGTCTCCCAGAGATGTCATGAAAGATTTCACAGCTGAAAGGCTGTTGGAGCTGAGTTTTGGGGAATGAGTAAGAGTTCACCCACTGGAAAGGTAGAAAAATAGTCAAAGACTACAGCAAATTATTTGTTCCCATTCTCCACTGTTTTATTTTTCATATCATCTTGGCAAGTGAGAACTGAACACATTCATTCATTTAAATGCTATAACATTGTGAGTTTAATAATGTTATTTCCTTAGCCATGAAAGCATATAAGTAGAGGAGTTCTTTTTCGGGGCATGATGCTGTAAGTAGGTATGAGATTTCTTCATTATAAGAAATGTGATTGGATTCCCATTTCTCTCTCCCATATCAAATAAGAATTGGTAAGCACATCCTGGAGAGACAACCATTAAAGACAAGATATTCTTGGAGCCGATCATGTAGTCACTGATTTAGAAAATGCAATGGAAATTTACAGACAGCTTCAGCACGCCCCCCTCACTAATACAGACTTCTGGAAGTGATGCAAGAACTTCATACCCCCTGTAGTAATGAGCAGGCATTCTGCCACAACCAGAAACTATGTGCCAAGTCCAATGTACTTCTTTAGATGAGTGGTGAATGGTCCCTGGCCCTTCTGTACAGCTGTCCAAATCCCCATCCGTCTTAAAGAGGCCTATTCCATCTTCTCAGAACTGTGCTTTTGTGTCTTTTCCTTTCCTGTGTGTGTGAGAACAAGCAGGACCAGAGGTGCCGGTTTAGGAGACAAAGCCAGATAAGAGGACTGTATGAATTTGGAATATAAGATGAAAGAAGCAAGTAAATCCTTTATCAATATTAGTAATATAAAAGAACAATGCATGCAAACTTTATAAGCAAAGCTATCAATTTATGTATAGGCTATGATGTAATCCAAGAACATCAAGCGTAAGGCAGAGGACCTAAGTGCAAGCAGTCCATACTGTACATAACTGTCCCCCACACCCCCACTTTCTCCTATACTGTCCATGGAACTTCCTGGAATGAATCCACATGCAGTTCTTGGTTGATGTCACCTATACATTCTTCCTACGCTGGAAGTGCCAAGGTCAGGAGCTTCCTGGTCAGCAGCTTCTTTGGCAGTGTATGAAAGCACCTTCACTTTCTGAAAACAGAAGAAAGCAGCTCAGCAAGAGCAACTGACTTTTCTTTCTCTGTGTGTGTTGCTGAAGCAAGCTTTTCTCTGACTCTGTCTGGGCAGCAGTTCCCCAGCAAGAATCCCTAAGCAGAATAAAACTTCCCTCTGTGTTTGCAAGTATTGGAAGCCCTAATTTTAATCATCAACTCCTTCAACCTGTAAACAAGTTTGCAGGCTGCTTTATAAGATGATCCTCCATTATTCAATCTAGAAATATCTGTGAGAATCCCCACCATTTGCCAGGCACTGGGAATTCAAAAAGAAGAAAAAGGCAAAATTGTGTCCTGACAGAAACAGCTAACTAGATGTACCCAGGACATGAACAAATGATGATTATACAAAAACCCTTACCTACTCTGTGCAAAGTGCCTTGAGAAGGAATACACATAAAGGCTGAGGATGTATGAATGTTAATTGGGCTTAAAGAGAGCTCTAGGTAGCAACAACAGTGACCTAGTAGAGGAAGAATCACTAAAATGCCAGGAAAAGAATGCAAACTAGAAAGGTAGGCAAGGGCCACATGGTATAGGCTTTGGGCTGTATTAAAGATTTTGGACTTTGCCCAAGAACAATGAAAAGTCACTGAGGTATTTTAAATGGGAGAGTAAAATAATAAGATGTAGTTTTAGAGTGGGGTGGACTAAAGGTCCAGCTGGGAGAATCTTGTGGCAGTTAAGATGAAAAGTGATATGCCTTTGATTAGGGGGATGGTGCTGCATATTTATGATGTGAGATGAGCCTGCAAGCTAGAATCCTGAGGCATTAATGATTGCTAGTTTGTGTGGCTGAGCCCTAGCATTTCTCATCAATTTTCTGACTTGTAAGTCTGAGTAAATAGTTAAGGAATAGGAGTAGGTTTTGTGGCAGACATCAGAAGTCCAGTTTGGGACACGTTAAATTTATGATGTGGCAAGAAGATTAAATGCAGTTATTTTTGGCAAGACATTTTGATTCTAAAATAACATATGTAACAGACTATCACACATTCACAAATAATAGAGCAGTGTATCAAAAGATAGCAGTGATTTATTTTTCTCTTATAAAAAAACTCTAGAAATTATCTTAAAATTTTCTACAGCATCATGTATGTTTGTGAATAACAACTTTTCTTTTTCAAGTACTTTTCGCTTGGCATAAAACTTTACATATGATCCCATTTAATCCCTTATACCCTTCTGTCAAGTGTATGTTACTATTTCTATTTTAAATTTTAAAAACTAAGTCTCAGAGAGATTATGTTCCACATTGCCCCATAATAAGTGGCAGAGACAGGATTTGAACATGGATCTACCTGATTATAGACTTCATGTTCTTAACCAACACATATTGTCTTTAGGAGCAGGGGAAAAAACTTATGCTTATCCTCATGACAAACAGCAAATTAATTTGCCTTGGCCACCAGAATGGTTGAAGTCAGTACATTATAATGACAAAAGATGAGAAATGACCTATGGGATGAACTGCAGCCTGTTACTGGATATAGACTTAGTCATTGTCAAAATCATAAGCAGGGCAAGATGTAAGAAACCCTTTGCTGTAGCTCTGCGGGATTGGTGGCAACCCAGGATGGTAAATCTGGGTCCTCGATGCTCGTGTCAGTGGCAACATAGGACATGTGCAAGCTGATTTATAGGGAGAGGTTTAATGCTCTGCATGCTATAAAATGTAGGTGTGCACCAACACTGAAAATTGAAACACACAAATACGTTTTTAGCTTTATGATTTGTAGTATTCTTTTCTTCTGAATGGGGCTTTGCCAGACTGATAAAAGAAAGCCACAGAGCTGTGGAGCCCATGGCTGCCCTATGAATGGCCCTGTTCTGCCTGTGAGCAGGAAGCCATGGCTTATACTCTGAGCAGGAATTAGCATAGGGGGCTTGCTAAGTGGCACCCAAGGGATCTCATTTTGGGAAGGAACTCCAGAAAACACACTTTTTGTCTTTGAGGATTAGTCTCTAGTCTAGATACTTTCTTGGTAGTGCATATTCAAGACTCGAGATGCAAGAACTTTAATAAATCAGATTCTCACAGAGAAGCATCAGGATTATGGAAACACTCTCATCATGCTGAGTCCAAAGACTGTTCCAAACTTGTTCTCGGATTGATTTTTCTACCTCAGGATTAATTTTCTGACAGAATCACTGACAAGCTTGATCTTGAGAATAGTAAGCCAAGGTAACCTGTTTGTTTCCCTCCTCCCCACCCACCCAGCCCAATGTTTCCAAGTAAGGTTTAAAACCAGAATTCATGCTGGGTGAGCCAAATGCATTGAAGCACTTTTTAAATCAATAGGCAGCTTGATTTCTCCATATTGCAAAACATTATGCCCCCTCTAAATTCTCATCAGAGGCAACATGGAAATTAATGAGACCTTTAGGTTAGCCTTTCAAGCTCAGCCTTATTTTATAGCTTTACCTTGCCTTTTTGACACCCTGATCCCGCCTGGCCACCAGCAGCATTTCACGTTGCAGTGCACTTTAATTTTGCAGTTTTCTTAGTCTTCCTTGGAAACTGGCAGCTTATTAATCTCAATAACGGAGCTGCTCAATAGGCAAGTTCACCAATGAGAAACCAGGCTGTGTCTTTTTTCCCCCTTGGCAGTTGGAAAGAAGGGGGTCGGTTGTTGGATGGGGGGAAGCCAGTGAGGAGGGGCATCTCATACCCCACATCACTCTCTGACAATTGGCAGGAAAATAAAGAGAGCCTGGTCTAATCTACTGCTCTGCAATTTATGGCTTGTGGTGTTAAACACATTCAAGCCCATTAATAAGAAAATAAATAAAATGTCGTGGCACATGTGCAAATTACAAGGTGCATTAAGAAAAAAACAAGCATTACGTCTTATTCAAGACTGCTCCAGCCTCTTCTTGACATGGTTTGCAAACTTGGACGCACCCTTGAAGATAGTGGTATCCAAGCAGAAGCTGTCCTTTTAAAATCTGAACCTTCTTTGTAAAATTAAAAACCTACTAAGTTGATCACAATTTGGAGACTTGAATGTCTTATTTGCAAGTTACCGCAGCCAAGACTCCAGGTAGAAAGAACTTTTTTAAAAACCACATCCCTCTGTGCCTTGTACCATGGGGACCCAATTACGAATGGAGACCACCTCGTGGCCATGCCTTGGAAGAGCAAGACTGTGCCCAGAGTCTGTGTAAATGTTGAAGACTGTTGGGTGAAGTTCACAGTTGAAAAAGTCAAATATTTCCATCTCTGTCTGAACTGTTTCACCCTCTTAGCTAATATCAACTGTCATTCCCTGGGGGCATTCCCTGAAGCCTTCCCAAGGGATACTTTATCTGGTTCAGACAGGGAGAGACTTGACGAAACACACTCTTTTTCTGATTCTGGCTCCGCAGTAATCCTTTCCTTTGCACAGAAGCCTGATAAGGTGTTCGTGGTTCTCCCAGGCAGGGGAAGCAGCTCCACAACTTTTCTGAAGGTTCCTTTGATTTATTAGTCTCAGCTTCATTTGCCTTTGTGAGTTAGGATCTTGCGTCCCAGCGTTGTAATCCATCATAAAGTGCTCAGCCATTTCACCCAGCTGGACCTGCATACCTTAGATTGCACGGGAGGGTTAAAGAATCTTTTCTTAGATAGCTTTATTACCTCCAAAACCCACCAAATTATTTGGGGCCATTTTCAAATATTCATTTCGAGCTTATGGCGATGCGAAACACAAAAGATCCCTCTCAAAGTTATGTATTTTTAAGGACTCTTATAGAATCATATTTTGCTCAGGATAACTATTTAGGAGTCAGCAAATAACCCCACATTCTGGTATCACCTTATCTGTAAGCACCCTACATTTCAAAAGGGAATAAGCAACATTTTTCCGGTTTGCTAAATTGTATTGAAATTGTATTTCAATTTGTAAGAGCCTCAGCCGTGTATAAGCAGCCATGAGTCCATTTCTCAACAATTAGTCCACCTGGATGGGATTGCACACCCATGATATGATGTTTAGAATCTTATTTATTAAGTTATTTGAGCAATTGGATTAGAAACCCCACCCTGAAGGGCAGGTGAAAGATGTTGCTCTTGTTGGATTGGTATGTGCTCAGACAGGAATTTTAAATGGAAAGCTTCATCTTACTGATTTTTTAATTTCTGAACTCAGTCCCTCTCTGCCATATGTGGGAAGACATGATAAGAAGCATGGGAAGATATTAGGAGGGTTTAAGCATTGGCTATGCCCTAAGGGAATCTCCTCTGCCCCACTCCTACCCCCAGCAGTTCATTAAAATGAAAGGATAAATGTACAAGCCCCTCAGAAGGAGCTGGTGCCGTGTACATGTGTGTCTTCTGGGGGTTCATATACTCAGGCCACTCATGTGCTTTTCTTTCATGGCACATCCTGCCACCATCTGCTGGGGCAGAGGCTGCTCGGATCATCCTTTCTATAGTTTATGCCTCAGAATCTGCGTGAGAAGGAAGAGTGGTGGCCCTGTTGCAAATCTTCCCCTTCCCAGAAAACACTGAGCACTTTTTAGTGTTTACTGTTAGACAGAATCAGCGCTGAAATGCCTACTTGGTGCCAAGTACTACACTGGGTACTTGGCATCCTGCTAACTGAGTGAGGCCCTATGGGATGGATATTACTGGCCCTGTCCAGTAAGAAAAATGAAACCCAGGGGATGCAAGGTCTGGAAAACAGACACAGCTGTGGCCTTGGATTTAGACCCAGGTACCTAAACTTAGGCACCGGAAGTCTGCCTCTCAGCCTGGTTTTTCTGTCTGCCAGCAGCAATCCTACACAGGCCTCTTTATGTGACGTATTTATGAAATCTGTGTTCTACATTCTCGTAGCTTAGAGCCCCACTAGAAAGATAAGCTCTTCTTCCTGACTCCCACAGCAATCCCTTGACAGAGGCCCAGAGAACTCAGCTCCGTTCATATGGCCACAGTTGACATCAACGCTGAGGCTTGGAGGGCAGACCATACTGATAGGCTAGGCCTGGCTTGCAAGCCCACACGAGGCCTGATTGGAGAAAAAGGAGCCTGGTGCATGTTCAAACATGGTGCTCTTCTGAGATTTTAAAATGGGAGCCCGACAGGCAAACACCAACTCGGGTCAAACTCAACATGAGTTTCTCCACAGCCCATCTGCCTCCTCTCACTGCCTGATTATAATGCTTTTCTCCTCTGGGCAGGAACAGCCCTGGCCAGGGTGGGAGGAGTGGGGATCCCAGGGCACTGAGCCACTCACTTGCCTGGGCACCGAAGGGAGTTTCCAAGTGATTCCAGCAAGAGTTAGAAAGGACAGGTTCCGGTGACTAACTCCCTCCCACCCTCTGTGACTCATCACCCTCCTTGGTTCACTTCTCAGACATTTCACGAAGTTACCTTTGAGTTCACTGCAGCCACTTAATGCATTTTAACTTTTATGAGCCTCCTGACGTCTCTTTTAAGCTATCGTCTTCTTTCCTGCAGAAGTGCTGGGATTCCACATTTTCTAATTAAAACATGCTCAGTTATTGTCTTACTAACCAGTGCTCTTTACGAGGCCTCGTGATGAGAAAGTTAACTCACAACGTCTTGATGTATTTTTCCCCTCTCCCAGAAATGGCTGGACAAGCAGTTTTACCTTTAGAAAGTTGAGTTACTTTGCACAGGTTTTGGTTTCTGCTTTTGAATAAATCCATGAATGGGAACTATTTGACTCTACGCTTCAAACTCACATTAGTCTCAGCAGTGCATTTAATCCTCCGTGTAAAAAGTTTAGGGAGGATGCTTTGCAGGGGTCAGTCAGCTCCCTAATGGATGACAATATAGGCAACATCAAAACAGTGCAACTTTTAATTAGATAAAAGTTTTTGTCCTAAAATACAACATGCCCTAATGTTAATAATGATGCCCATTGCTACTTATACCCCTGTGAATTAATTTGATATTACTAGAAATAATGAAGCCCAGTGTAGCAAGGGGAAAGATAACACACATACACTTAAACTCACTGAAAATTCAATAATGTTGCGTTGGTGGCAACATCGTGAGTGGCCAATCAAGGCAGGAAGGACACATTTACAGCATGCCCAGGCATACTTGGGTTTCTGAGTTTTCACTGCTGTTTGCTCTGCCTTTGAAAATATGAAAGGAATGCTAACACGGGGTAAAGGAATGCACTTCATCTCCTGCTTGTAATGTGTGTCTTCAAATTCATGATGCCACTCAGATCAGGAGAAAGGCGGAGGTGCAGTTTTCCTCACAGAGCTGAAGCTAGAGGGCTCGGAGGGAGAGGGATGGGGACAGGGATGGAGGTAGAGATGAGGAAGGGGAGGGGAAGGAGGTACAGAGACCGACAGAAAGGCTGGTGCTGCGGAAGAGAGGGTGATGTGTGGAGGCCTGCCCTCTCCTGGGCCCCTGCCCCCAGGGTTCTAACTCCTACATCAGAAGACAGCCCAGAGAGGAGCCAAGGCCACCATGACTCCAGTTGGCCAAAGATGAACCCTGGTCATTTAAGAGAAAAGGGCATCATCTGCGGCAGGGGACGTTTCCAACAGGAGCTATTTCTAGATCGCCTCGTGTCCTTCAGTCTGTTTTACAGATGAGGAGGCTCTGACTGTCCGGATCTCCCACTCTGAATGTCTGTGTGGGCCTGGAAAGAGGCCACTGGCTGAATCCACCTCTCCCTGGTACCCACAGAAGAGCCCATTTATCCTACACAGAATCTTTATCTCCACTTCTGCAAAGGAAGGGCGGAGAATTTACAGCGGAGAAGTATAGCACGATTGGGACAGATGTGGTCTTTTCTGTTATTTTATTACAAAACGTAGATAGTATCTTCTCTCGGTAGAAATATTCAGTGATTAGAAAGACAAGAAACAGAAATAAATAGTCCCCACTTCCCAATGTCTTTTTGCCAAGAAATGCCACTTGAAAGTTTATTATTTTAAGCTTTCTGAATGTTTATGGATGTCTCAGCATATATTTTTTTTAAGTTTAACATAAATGGAATCATATATATACCATTTGGCAACTTCCTTATATAACTTAATGAGATATTGTGGAAATCTTTTCAGGTAATTTCATGTAGACCTACTTCAATTTTTTAAGTCTACAATATTCCATAAAGACATAATTTATTTAACCAGTGCCTTCTTGATGGATATTTAGATCACTTTGAGGTTTTTGCTATTACAAACAAACCTGTAATAATGAAGAATCTCATGTATATATCTTTCTTTGCATACTTACATGATTATGCTTAAAAGTTAAATTCCTGGAAGTGAAATTTCCAGATCAAAATATATAATCAAATCATATCCACATCAATTCAGATATTACAATGTCTGTTTCTTCCTCCCTGTTCAATGACTTGCATTGCTTTGATGAGAGCCCCCAGGTTTATGGTGTTGGACTTTAGATAAGGAAGGGAGAGGACTGCCCATCTCAGGGGAAAACGTACTGAATAATACTCAAATGCCCTCAAGATGTCAAAAACTCCCCATTTTTGTGTGGTACTAGATAGCAAATGCAAGGGCCTCATGAATGCTAGGCAAGCACTCCACCACTGAGGTGCACCCCAGCCCCTTCTTACATGCAGGCACAGTGCAGCGGGCAGATGGCTGGGGGAAAGTGGGCCTCACTCACACACCCGTGCCCTAGCTTCAGGGCCCTTCTCCTTTATCCCCCCGCACTGTTGCCGCACGATCTATGTGATTCCAGATGCCTAAACTTTGCTGCATTTGGTTTTCTCATTTACAACTTGGCAGTGTTTTAAATTTGTCTCTCTCTCCATCTACCTTGCCTCTATCTACCTAACGGGGATATTATAAGAATGTCTGAGAAGACTTAGTCAAGTTTCTGAATTCCCCAGGAGAAACGCCTTGTACAGCAATGTTATTGTTCTAACCCTTACAGGAGAGCATTGTGATCAAGGGCTGGATGATCAGGGAAGAAAGACAGCTTCTTTAGTGAAATAAGTATGTGAGGGCTCTGTCAATAAGACACCCTCGGGCCAAACTTATAAAGTTACTTTATCTGAAACTCCAATTTTATGCTAAATAAGGATTTTTGTCTTTCTTACCTCCTGTCAGTAATCCCATTACCAGCTGTGTTCGCAGAACTCCATCAAATTCAGCCAAGCGTGTGAAGTCCTATGAGTGAGTGGCTGAGCTCCACACAGGGCACCAAAAGTAAGCATGAAGGAGGGATGCCCTTGGCCACAAGGAACCACAGTCTGGTGGGGGAAAGATCATTTTTCTTAACAGGGAAGGTTGTAAGTGGACATGAGCTCAGGAAACTCTGGGAGCAGGGGATAGTGTGGAGACCTGGTCAGGGAGGCCTTGCTTGTGTAAATAGTGTCTGATTTTCCCATGGTAGAATAGTGAATGCTATCCCATCATAAGTGTGTTCCACACAGAAGCTAGAGAACACGAACAGGCCAGAAAAGCATGTTCAAGAATTCTGGACCAAGTGGACGAGGTCTCGGGAGAGGATGCTGGGGAGATCTCAGGGCTCATGTCAGGGACACCTTCCAGGCTCAGACACCCTGTAGTTTATTCTGTGTGGGGTAAGGAGCCTGAGAAGGCAAGTGTCTTAGTGATTTTCTCACTGCTGGGATATAATACACAACACCTGCAGCTTAAAGCGGAGATGTTTACTATAGCTCCTGGCTAAGCCCAGAGTCACCCAGCTCCAAGGGAAATGGCACGCTAGAAGGGCCTGCCCTATTAAAAAGCTGCTGTGTCCTGGTGACCAGGAAAGAACGAGAAGGGCGGAGCCAGGGAGAGAGATACCCCTTCCGGGTCACATCCCCAAGCACCTGTCTCCTCTAATGAGCGCCCGCTTCCTCACAGCCCATCTCTGTGATTCATTCGCCTTCTAAAAGCTCTGCCTGTGAGCACGTGAGGGCTCTGGGAGACATTCGCCATCCAAACTACAACATGTTATGGTCAGATTTACCAGAGAGAAGACTTTGGTAGAAAGGAACAAATAATGCATTGCAGTTTAACCAGTGAATCCCATATTTAATTGCAGGAGGAAGGAAAGAGACAGTTTGTGGGATGCGGTGATAATTATCTCTAACACAGTAATTGCCAACGTTTATTGAGGGTCTACTCAGTGTCAAGTCTGATGTGATCCATACAACATCCCTAAAAATATTTTCACTCACCTTCACCCCCTGCGTAGGAGGAAACTCAGATTTAGCAGTATCAGATTATTTGCCTTAAACTACCAGTGGGGCATCCAGACTCTGAAGGCCACGCGCCACCAAAAGTTTATGAGCGAACCACCTTCCTGTCAAGCTCCTGTAATCACCAGGTTCTGTCCCAGTCTGACCCTGACTGCTCCTTGCCTTTCTCTCACGCCTCTTACTTCTCTCCCTCACTGCCCCCCACAGAAATGCAGGCACTGCTTTGTTTTCCACATATCCACTAACCTCTTCTCAAGCAAAATCTCAGAGTTAGAAAGGACCTCAGTGCAAGTCCAAGTAACTGAGATGTCTGCAAAGGCAGACTGCCCCACCAGACTCCCTCTTAGATTTTGTTTAATTCTGCCCCTTGCAAAGAAAATGCCTGAAGGCAAGCACCTGCCTTGTAGTCTAACATACCACCTCCCTCTCAGGCAGTTTTCAATTTCCCATGCCTAGGCATGTCCACCTGCATCTTTGTCAAGACTTCCAAGATGGCAGTGACAAGCTTTTCGGGTACTTAAGGCAAGCATGCGTGACAGTTTTCCTTGACACTTGCATTTTTAAGAAGTCTTGCCTGAGGCCCTAGGAAACCTAGCATTTTGAAGAAACCAGGAACCTTTCAAAGAAGCCAAGCTTTCACAGCCTTCCTCCCTGGGACTTGTTTTGTGACAGGAATGCTGCAGGATCTGCTTAAGAGTGTATTAAGTGCCACGGCCATATTTACATTTTGATGCTAAATGATGGCTGCCTTATTTAATGGCACTTTTTGACAACTGAAATGTATGGATCTGTCCCGTGCGTTGTCAGTGGGTATGTGGCTGGCCTACAAACACACTTAGATGGCACACTTCTGCGAAGAATTAATTTCTGAGTGTCTCACAGATACATGTAGGCAGGCACATGTGTCACAGGGGTTGCTATAAAGCTTAATTAATATCCCTGAAGAGCTCTTATATCATTTCATGAAGAGGGCTAAATAAGAAGAAAATATTATACCTATGATTATTACACACATAAAGAAATGTGGGTAAATAAGCTGACAGGTCTTCTATTTGCTCATGCTTCAAAGGGTCTGATGTAATCTAATGGGAAAATAAACTTTATTAAAGATAACCATTGTTATATGAGTTCAAAAAAGCAACATTCCCCAAAATTGAATGTTAGAAGTCTCTGCACGTTATTGCTATAAAAGACGCAAATCAATCTGGGGAACGTAGCTCACTAGTAAACACTTGCCTAGCATGTGCAGAGCCCTGGGTTTAATCCCCAGCACTGCCAAACAACAAAACTAAAAAGGCAAATCTATACTTCACAAAAATGAGTAGAAGTTTCCTGGCTTTTTTTCATTTGTTCTCTTTTACCTCTGCCAACCCTTCTTCTAGGATGCCTTTGACGAATTAAAAATTATTGGTAGCTGTCTTAGTCCACATGCAGGGCTACAACAGAATACCTGGATCCGGGCAGCTTTGGATGCGTGGAACGATGTTAGGTCATAGTTCTGGAGGTTGAGAAGACTGAGATTGAGGGCCCGGGCAGGTGTGAGACAAAGAGTGCTCCAAACTTGCCGTTTTATAAGAAGGTGCTCCTGAGATAAGGAACCATGCCTGGGAGAATAGTTTAACCCATCGGTGAGGGCAAAGCCCTCCTCACCTAATCATCTCCTAAGGCCCCACCTATTAACGTGTTCTAATGGCATTTAAATTAAAGCATCTTGCTAAGGGACACACATTTAAATCACAGCAGTAGCTATGCAAGAAATCAAATCAATCAATTTTGCTTCTTTTTCTAGGTCCGAAGAAATCTTATAAATTAGTTACTCTGTCACATTTAATTTTCATAGCACAGATACTACCTCCTTGGCTGACCTTTCCTTCCTTTTCTCTTCCTCCCTTACCTGCTTCTTTCCTCCCTCCCTTTCCACCCCCAACCCTTCCTCCTTCCTTCTTAATGCATTTTTAGGACCTACAAAAATACAAAAAAAATAACCATTATTGGGCTTCGGGATTTGTTGTTTCATTTTTCTTTTCTTCTGGGGCCTTTGTGTGCCTCTGTGGAAACAGAGAAGTGAATTAGAACTTCACTTCCTAAAGGAAGAATAATATAGAATACCAGCTTTAGAACTGGGAAACAGGCACTTCTGAAACATATGTGGTCAAGTAAGTACGTGCAGTGATAAATATGGCGGCGTACTGGGATACTTAGGACATTTCACCATTACAGACTTGTGAAGGCCCGCGGTGTTCTCCCTAGTTGTGTAACTCCAGCAGTATTTCCTAAGTATCGTGCAACTCTTTCTTTACCTAAGCCAGTACTATAAAAGGCACTCAGCGGCCCAAAGAACGCACTGCAAGATGTTGTTTTTCGATCCTCTCTGATCTCAAGGGCAAAAGTAGGAAGTCTAGCATTTCTTCAAATTCTTCCTAGGAAAGGTGTCATGATTTTGCTTTCTGAAATAAAATGTAACTCTTCTTTCTGCCTAAACGTTTTAAATCCATCCATACCCAGATGGACTCATTCATCGGATTCAGCACTATGTGGGGGTGGCAAATACGGGCTGTTTATAATACGGTCCTCAGCACCCGTGCTAACAATGAAACCCTTTTCATAAAAGCACCATGGATAGGTTGCTTTGCTACAGTGTAAGCCCTCCTCAGTTCTCACTAAAACTTTCTTCCTGAAATGAGAATTGGCTGACTTAGGTGTGTTAAAAGATTTTGCTCTTTTTTGCTGTTGACTGGGCTCCTTAGTGATGTTTCTTGTTTTTGTTACTCGTTAAGCTTTCTTCTGTTTTTTTAACTTTTTTTTTTTTTTTTTTTTTTTTTTTTTTTTTTTTTTTTTTTTTTTTTTTTTTTTTTTTTTTGCGGTACTGGGGATCGAACTCAGGACCCTGCGCTTGCTAGGCAAGCACTTATTCCACTGAGCTATATCCCCAGCCCTCTTCTGTTTTTTTACTTAGTACATGTGTGCAGTGCACAGTGACCGCATCCCTCATGTGTCACTGGTACATGTTCACAACACACCTTCATTCTTTTTCCCAGAGGGGAAAAAAATTACCGCAATCCAGCATGAACGATGTACCTAAAAGTGTACCTTGATGTAGTGTAATTATTTTTTGTGTTTCATATTTTTGGCCTGTTACTCTGGCTGTTAATCTATACATATGATAATTAACTTTGTAAGGATTTGTAAGGTAAAGAAGTGACTCTGATGCTGGCAAAAAGGAGGCTTGGAGGAGAAGAGGAAAGAAAAGAATCGAGATGTGTCATGTACATGTACCAAGTTCCCACAATGAATATAACCATTACACATTGCAAACATGTAGGAATAAAATTTATTTTAATTTAAAAATTTAAAGAGTGAAATTATTTTCTCCCCCTCCACTTCCCTTCACCTCTTTATCCCCTTCTTTGCAAAAGCCGGTCTCCCCACTTCCCAAGCCATGGATAACATGCAGAGAGACTGGAAAATATTTAATGCTAACCAGAATCTGACCTTGCTGAAAAGCTCAATGTTGATTATCATTTTCTACATTTAGAACACGGTGAAGTTCCTCGAAAAGTAAAATGTAGAATTACCGTATGATGCAACAAGGCCTCTTCCGGGTTGGGCCCCCTAAAAGTTGAAAGCAGGTTTGCAGAGCATTACTGGTACACAAATGCCTGTAGCACTGCTGTTCACAATAGCCAAAAGGCAGAAATGAACCAAATTTCAAATTATGGATTAATGAATAGAGACGGAAATGGTACCTAAAGAAAAAGAATGAAGTGCTGATGCCTGCCACAGTAAGGAAGGATGTAAAATCATTAGAAAGAGTAAAAAGAAGCCAGATGCAAACCATCACATATTATAGCTGGGCACAGTGATGCACAGCTATAATCCTAGCACTCTGGGAGGCTGAGGCAGGAGGATCACAAGTTGAAGCTCAGCTCGGATAACTTAGCAAGACCTTTCCTCAGCATAAGAATTTTAAAAAGTGCTGAGGAATATGGCTCAATGCAAGAGCCCTGGGTTCAATCTCCAGGACCAAAAACAAAAATCATTTATTGTATGAGTGCATTTGTATGAAATATCCAAAATAGGCAAATCTATAAAAGCAGAAGCCAGATTAGTGGCTCCCAGGAGCTATGGGGTGGGAGAGAAAAGGCATGGGAAATTACTCCTTAATGGGTATAGGTTTGGAGGGAGGGGTGGTAAACACGTTTTAAAACTAAGTAGAACTGGTCATTGCAGCAACATTTTGGATGCAATAAATGCCACTCAGCTCTCCACTTAAGTACGATTTTTTTCGTAATATGTGAAATTTTTATCTCAGTTTTAAGTTTTTAAGTTAATTAATAAAAAGAAATAGCTAGAAAATCAGCATGCCTTCTTCAGTATAAAAGATCTTGGAAGGGAGAGGCGGTAAGACAATTATGCTAGATAATCAGTCTCTTGCTTCAGACTTTTCCAAAAAAGGTGCTAGAAAACAATGTCCTCTCCCAAAACGTGCCTTAGGATGGTTTACTCTGAAGTCGCAACAGGGTGGCTCACTTCTCATGATGGCTAACTTTGAGGTCACAACACAAAATACCAGTACCCATGATCAGTTCCTGCTAGCGCATGGATCAGGGGTGCACGGTGTTCACATCTGAAAGATTATCAACAACATTCTCACTCAGCACCGTGGTAAATGCAACTCCTCTGACTCGCAGGAGGTCCTTGAAGCCCCGAAGATAAGGAAACAGAGAAAGGCGTATCAGGCGGGACCCCTCTGTTACAGAGGTGAGGAAAAGAAGGGAAAGATAAATGGACCCTTTGCTGGGTGGAGAAGGGTAAACAGAGGGTACTCCTGAGATGAAAACTACGCTGATCCTAGTCTTTGGAAAGTGATTTGGATGAGAAAACACACCACGCAATCTGCACGTTTGCAGAGATACCGAACCCGTGAAGATAAACTGCTCTGCAGGCGGGCAGAAAAAATGAGAGATAAGGAGGAGGCACGGGCCGGGGATATGGCTCAGTGGAATAAGCGCCTGCCTGGCAAGCGCAAGGTCCTGAGTTTGATCCCCGGTACCGCAAAAAAAAAAAAAAAAAAAAGGAGCAGGCACATTTACCAAAAATTCTTCCAGACTTATAGGAAGATTATCTCTGAGCTCCCAGTTACATGTGAGGAGCTGGCCCTGAGATTAGCATAACCTAGTGCTTGAGTACATGCATCTGTTGGGTTGCAGGGAGGACAGGAAGGACAGAGGGCACCGCCGCAAAATGCACAGAATTGTGAGCATAATCTTAAAAAATAATTAAGAATGCATCACATGTCTCTTCCAGAGCCTTTGGATGTCCACAGTGGATACAGTCAATGTGCTTATGACTGACATTCCTCAAGAATGACAGAAAAGTTGGAAATTCAAATTTATAAAAAGATCAAGAAAATGACAGAATCTCACGAAACACGCCCAAAGGCGCCTCAGAATAGAAAGATGAAAGTTTCTCAAAGGATTTTTTTTTTTAAAAAACTGTGTGCAGGAGTAATGAGAACATGATCTTGTTTACCAAAATATTGAAAATCTAAGTGACAGCAGGTCCCTTGAAGGGGACACTACAGGACCAATAAATAGAATTATTGCATCTTAGAGCAGATAGAAAATTTTTAAAATTCATCATCTCCTACAAGAAATATAATATAATCTTTCAAGATCTGTATTGGTGGATGTCTTTTATCCATTTATTGAAAATTAATGGAATATCAAACCTGTGCCAACACTCTTCCAGGACGGGGATGTGGTGGTGAGGACGACCATGAATCCTGTCCCTCACAATTTGTGTACGCCTTGGGGAAAGCAGTGATGAAGGACTGAGTGAGATAGCTATGGGAAGGGATTTGTGTTGGATGAGTTGACCCAGCATGGGTACCCCTTTCTACCTCATTCTCTCCATCAGCACGTCCTTGGATGTGCGATGTTCCCAGCCTATAGCCTTGGAGCAAGGTGAGGTGACAAAGGGACTTCCAATCAAGGAAGCCTTTCTGAGAAAGACAGCTCTGAGGAGAGACTTGAAAGACCTGAGGAAGAAAATCAAGACAAAGGTCTTTCCAGAATGAGGGAAACACAGTGTGACTGCCCTGAGGTGGGAAAGAGCTTAGCCTCTTTGTCTGTGTGTGTGTGTGTGTGTGTGTGTGTGTGTGAGAGAGAGAGAGAGAGAGAAAGAGACAGAGACAGAGACAGAGACAGAGACAGAGACAGAGAGAGAATGGTAGTTTAGGGATTGGAACCATGGCCTTTTCATAATCTATATCCCCAGCCCTTTCTTACATTTTTTATTTTGAGACAGGGTCTCATTAGGTCACTAAGTTGGTAAGACTGAGCTTAAACTTGTGATGCTCCTGCCTCAGCCTGCTAGAGTGGGTGTGAAAGATGTACAGGAAACATACTACAGCCCAGCAAGGTAGACGGCATGGTACCCACCCAGATGTCACCTCCAGGACTACAGCATCCACTTCTAGTTTATGAGAATGTTGGCAGCCAACAGATCTCACCAAGTCCTTCTGTCAGACTGGCCTCCATCTACGGCAGCTGCCCCTGCCCAGGAACTCTCCAGGGAACAGCCTGAGCCATGCTGGTCCCTGTGAGGGGGCTGAGGTCCAGCCTTCCATCCACTTGGAACAACTCTGCACTGCTATCCAGGCCCAGGCCAGAGCACCTTGCAGCAAGAACACAGTACAGCCTGTCCCCCCTCCACCCCCGTGGTGTTCCCAAGAGCACTTTCTTATAAACTTCCTGCCTGCAGACTGCTTCCTGCAGAATCTGCTGTGTGGGAGCAGCAGTTGCACAGCTAGGTAAGCAATGGCTTCTTTCAATGTGAAGACCAGAGAAGGAAAATGTGGAGTGAAAAATCTCCTGTTGTCTTTTCACCATGCTAAACTTGAGATGTCTAACTACAACCAAAGGTTAGTAGAGGAGCAGGTCCAAACAGGAGGACAGATACAGTATTCTGAGCAAAAACAAAAGCCTTGAGGCAGAGATAAAAGAAAACAGGCTTTTTCTTTATTTCCTCTTCTATGGGAGTAGGGAGTTGAGACAGGGTCTTGCTATGTAGTCCAGGCTGGCCTTGAACTCATGATCTTCCTGCCTCAGCTGCCCCACACACATACTCTCCCCAGTGAGGGCTTATGGACATGCTAAACCCTAAAGATGGGCTTTTTCACCACAGAGGCCCCAACCAAGATCTCCATTGGTCTCTTCTACCCTATACCTTTTTCACATGGAATGTGCTTAACTGTGTTTCCTAACTCAAAGAGAAGCTGTACTTAAAACCCTGTGTACTTGGTCTAAAGTCCACAATCCATGCTCTCCAAGCCACGCATAACATTCTCTTTTTTATCATGCATGCCTCGTCCTCCTGCCTCTGGACCCTGGATGACTATGCTGCAGCCACACAGTCCTTTCACGTCCTCAAAGGTTATGTCCATCCTACCTATGAACATACTGTTTCCTCTTCATGGGATGATCTTCTCACCATCCCTCACACGACTAGATGCTCATTGTCAGACACCCACTAACGTGGTGCCAACTTTTCCTTACCTCAGTCTCTTGTTTTCTTTATGGCACTTCCCACATTTTGTAATTACTTCATGTATCTATTAACTTACCTGAACTTGAAATTGTTTACTTGTTCAATCTCTCTGATGAGAAGTCCCCCAGGTAGGGCCAGTTGTAGTGGCACACACCAGTGATCCCAGCAACTTGGGAGATGGAGGTAGGAAGAATACAAATTTAAGGCCAGCCTGTGCACTTAGAGAGATCCTGTCTCAAAATTAAAAAAAAAAAAAAATGAAGAGAGCCAGTGATATAGTTCAGTGTAAGATTTATCCTCCCACG